>JABSMT010051748.1:0-12937 GCA_018902335.1 Eumacrocentrus americanus
GTAGTGAAGCGGTAAAAGAGGATAAGTCGAAATAACTTTTTCATTAAAATCTCTTACAAAATTGATTATATCTAGAAAACTATGGGAGATACGATAAAAATACAAAGTACCTTTTTTGTAGAGAATTTAATTCCCTACAAAAATGGTCCTATAAGATTTTATCGTATCTCCCAAGGTTTTTGACATATTCGTAAAAATAAAAGTGTCTAAAATTTTTCGTAATTTTTGAGTTATCTTCGTTTACCGCTTCTCTACTGAACTTGTGTCCTAGACTTGTCCAACTGTAGCTAAATAACGACGGTTGGTAATCCATCGGCTGGCGATAAAATAGAATACATCAGTTTCCGCTCTGAGTCACATGAAAACCATTCTTATTTATATATAGTAGACGTATTTATGTGTATAGATAGACATGAATACATAATAAATCGGAGTCAAGAGCTGAGATTGTAGTATTTGCGGTAAATTAATGGTCTTATTTATACAATGGAATTTGAGGGATGCAATCGTGATGGAGAATTGCAAGAATTAAAGGATTTTGCAAAGAATACAGAGAGACAATTAAATGAAATCCTTATGTGTCTCGGATGGAGTGAACATTGTGTACAAAGGGTTAGTAAATGTTTGTTTTTATAGTTGCCACAATTGTTAATATAAATGAAAAATAAATTAAATATATGTTTGAAATTCGTAGGTCCAGCCCCCAATTGTTTGTCCATTCAATTCTTCTCACAGCATATCAGCGAAGAGGTTAGAGCAACATTTGGAGCGATGCCTATGGAAAGCCGAAGGCTATGGAGATCTCGACACACCACTATCCATACCTTCAGTACCACCTGATGCTCATTTTTGTATTAAATTCGGTATGAATAACTGTGGAAACCAAATCATTCTAAAAGCTTGTCGATTTAATCAATTATCTTCTACAGATGAACAACTCCAAGAGGATATACTTGAGCGTGCTCAAATACAATGTCCAGCGATGAAAAAAGGTCAGTAAGTGCTGGAAGATTGAAGCTTGCATAGCAATCGCTCATTTGATTATATGGTGTATTATTTACAGCAAATTACAAATGTGTTAATGGTTGAAATGGACTTACATATCCTTTTTAATATCCTTTTAAAACCATACGAAATACGAATCTTTATTAACATTTCTTTGTGTGTGTGCTGTGCATGTTGTATTGGATATTGATATTAAATGATTTCTTAACATTGACAACAGGTGCGGGAATCCGATTAATACCCCGCACTTCAGCCAGACTTATCATGGACTTTACTCCAGAAGAGAGGAAAACATTATACGAATATGTCGTGGCAAATACGATTCAACCAGACATTGGAGGAGATATAACTGACCTAAATAAATCGTGAGTATCTCTATTATTCATTTGTATTCATTATTAATTAAATTTGTTATTGTCCTTTCTCTTGTATAATTACTTACACATTTTATTATCTTGCAGTCAAAAGTATGAACACAATAAGACGTCGTCGTATCTGGAGCTTGCTGCACAGGAACGAAACTTAAAAAGACGAAGAGCTAAACACCGAGGAGTTCATACAAATAAAAAATCGCACACAGAAATTTTTCGAGAAATAATTAGTCAACAAATGGAGATGTTGACTGAATATATTTCAGAACAAATTGATGATAGAACACCTCAAAATAAAATTACGGAGAATAAATCGAGTGATTACTCCAGGCACATTCATGACGAATTAAAATCGAAGGATGGCACAACTCACGAACGAAAATTATCTTCCGAAATAAGTGTTCGATCAACTCGGAATAATCGTGACAGAGACCGAAGAAATACGTCACAAAATCATCATGACTATGAGGCATATGAACGTACGAGACATTCAAAAAAATCTACAAAAAATCATGACAGCAAATGTCGACAAGATTTAGAAGAGCGAAAACACCATAAAAGTCGAAGGCGACACCGTTCAAAAGATGGTTATCACGATAAATATAAACGTGACAGATCTCATGAGCGTGACTCACCAGAGCACTCAAGAAATAAAAAACACGAAACAAACAAAAAATCACAATACAATGATAGGAATTAAATAACGAGGCAAATGAATTCTATTGTTAAGCGGTAAAAGAAGATAAATTAAAAATGATCGAAAATTTTTAAGATTTTAATTTTTACAAATATCTCGACAACTTGTAAAGATACAATAAAATCTCATCAGATATTATTTGTAGGAAATTAAATTCTCTACAAAAAAGGTTATTTACATTTTTGTCATAAATTGCATAGTTTTAAAGTTATAATCAATTTTGTGGAAGATTTCAATAAAACTTTTTATTTGACTAATCACCTTTTACTGCTTAACAACAGAATTTTGTAGGTTCTCGTAATGAGTGAAATTTAAGATAATAAAATATTTTATTTTGTCAATATGATAATGTAACGTCATTACAATTGTGCAATGAATACAAATGATGCTAAAGAAAACGATATATTTATTTTTTAACTTATTAGATATAAACTGATTTTTATAATGTGATATTCAATTTAAAAAAATGAAAAAGTAATATAATAGCGCCGCATATCTAATCTATGCCATATTATTAAACTAAAAAATATATAAAAATGTAGTTATATGGTATATCTACCCGATAGGCTGCGCATCAAAGTTAAACAATCGTTATTACTTTTTGAGATGTTTGAGGTACACACACATCATAATAAGTCTCATTCTGTTTGGGTCTCTGCAGTGGATGTGCAAGTAATTTGGCCATAGTACTGTGAATATGAGCTGAGTTACGTCCAACTTCGAAGATATAAGAATTTCCTTTTGTATCTAGCACACCCAATTGGGCATAAACTTTTTCACATTCATTCTCATCAGTAAGAGGTTCATGAACATAGATTGAGTCCAAGAAAAAGTACGGATCCTTGACTAAACGTTCAAAGTATTTTACATCAGGCCAGTGTGGTAGACTGTGTGATCTCGAATAGATCAAAATAACACGGTTGATAGATGTAGGAGTTTTTCCATTGTATTCAATCTCTAACTTGTTGAAGATATCTTCAAAGCATTTGCTTAAATTATAATACGACTGTTCATCATTAAGTGGAGTTTCTGGAATCCGTTCCAAACAGGTGAGCAAACGCTTGGGATTGTTAGTCAAGTCGCAGACCCATTGAGTAGAATCTTTATCCAGCATCATTAGAGCATACTCATGCTTACGATTTATCGCTGCTTTGGCGTGAACGAAGACTTCTATGATTCGTTTTATCATGTTGAGTGCCGAGAGCTTGACTCCAGATCCAAACTCAAATGGTGTGCCATCATTTTCCTTTGCCGTGTCGATGACGAAGACAATCTTCTCTGGCACATTGATCGTCGGCAGTTGTTTTCCAATTGTGCAGTTCTCGACTTTGAAACTTTGTCTCTCATCCTTGAATTGGTTTACTGGACTACAGTTGACATTTGACATTAGTCGACTGTTTCTAGAGCGCTCATGGGAATTTTTGTTAGCGTCAGCAGTAGTAATTGTCTCCATTTTTCTTGATAACCCATGTATTTCTTCATTGGCATCATGCCTGTCTACCATTATGACGACGTTTTACTACGAGTAGTCACAATATTTGATGGATTTGATGAAGCACGGTGTATTTTGTTTTTAGGTTAGGTTGCTATTTATGCGCTATAGCCTGTATAGCATAGCCATGGCGCTTTACGCATAATATAAAGTCCCAGTTTCCACCGACACCAGTTGAAATAGAATTATCCAATCACCGTGCATTTATAGAAAGACGCCAAGCAGCGGATTGGATAATTCGGTTTTAATTCTCCTCGATGTAAACGTGGTACTTTGAGTTTGAACGACATCTTTACTTGCTCACCGAGCTTCAGGTTCAGGTTAGTGTCATAAAGCCATAAAGTATACATATATAATACCGTGTACAATTCCTTCAATGTCGATCAATTGCAATGTATTACTTTTAGAAAAACGTAGAAGTAGCTTGTGTGATGACTTGAATTGATGAGACAAAATCATGGAAGTGAAGACTATTCTATTGCTGTTGTTTGCAACAATTGCTGTAACCAGTACTAGTGACATCACAAGTGCGGTATTCGGAAAGGTTCTTGATGGCATGCCTGCAGCATTTGGCGATTTTAATTCCGATGAACTTACCGACGTATTTGTTTTGACTAAAGATGCAAAGACTCTGGAAATCCTACTTGCCTCTGATCAAGAGCCTCTTTTGCAACCAACAAATTTAACATGCACTTTCAAAAATATTGTAACGAGCGTAGTACCTGGAGATTTCGATGGTGATGTCTTTATGGACGTTTTAGTTACGACATTGAATTCAGATGATAGATTGACTCATGTACATATTCTGTGGGGAGGCACTGGAATTATGACTTGCCCAGATGAATCGGAGCCTCTATTCAAAATGCACGGTCAACCATTGACGATTGATTATAACCAGGACATGATTATTGATCTATTTGGATCAGATGATAATGACTGCCGTACATTTTGGATTTTTAATGATAACAGAACACAGCCTCAGGCAATTCTTATGAATGCATCTGACTCATCAGGGAAACTTGCATCCATTAGAAAGCCTCATTCAAATGCTTTTCTGGATCTCAATAATGATTTTTTACCAGATCTTATGATTACCACAAAGAAACATTTCGAAATTTGGCACGGTATCCCAAAGGGTTTTCAATTTCACGAAGCAATACCCTGGCCATACGATATTCATAAACTTTCTGGCCACATTGGACAGTCATTGTACCTCGACGTTGAGCTTAAAGGTAAATTTGATCTCGTTGTGCCAATATGTTTTGATGAGGAATGCAACAATAGCACAATTGCCGTTTATAATAATGGATGGCACAATCTACAAATAGAGTTCCACACAAAAGATAAAGACAATGTTGTTTGGGGATTTGTTCCACCAAGTGAAAGCAGTCGTCGTTATACCGATACGATTACTCTTCGTGGTGGAGACTTTAACATGGATGGATATCCAGATCTACTCGCAACCTTACGATCGACTCCTGGGTCAATGATAAGGTCATTCTTACTACAGAATGTACCCTGTGATAGTAATAACTGTGGTGGCATTAATCGCACCTTTAAAGTCGTCTGGAATGGCTTATATCCATTCTACAATGAAACAGTCATGGCTGTATTTTACGACTTTTATCAGGACGGCATATTAGACGTTATTCTTGTGGAATACGATAAAAGTACAAATCGCTATCATACTGGAGCTTTCAAGAATAGTTTGGACTACGATGCCAACTTTGTTAAAGTCATGGTTCTCACTGGGCTCACCAATAGCAAATATCCTATCTCACCAGGAAGTTTGGGCAAGAAGAAACGCACTTATGGTACAAATTTGCCAGGACCATCGATTGCTTACAAGACAACGACTCAGGATGGAAATCCTCGCAGTGCCATTGCTGCTCAGTTGCCTCAAAGTGCACATTTTTCTCTTAATTTACCCTACACTATATTTGGACTAGGACGAACACCAAATTTTATTGATACACTCATTATTGGGGTTCGTAATTTTGAACATAGTATTGATAAAAATAAATTTATGTGCTTCACAAATAAATCTAATTTTTTTACAGGTTGTCGGCAAGTCACGAGAATGGCCGCAGATTATTCCCAATTCTCAGATGGTGGTAATACCTAATCCAATCGACGTATCATCGAGATGGAAAGCTCAGTTGTTTGTAACACCGAGTAAATTAATTTTACTTAGCGCTGCCGCCTTGACAGGAACTTGCGGCTTGATATCTGCTATAATTATTGCCTTGTACTGGAAAGAAAGACGAGAAGATAAAATTGAAAGGCTGCAGGAAGCACACAGATTCCATTTTGATGCTATGTAGATGTATTCTGTAATAATTTAATTATTGTTTAATGTTAATACTTACAAAAACTATTTAAATTATGTTGAATAAATAAAAAAAATTCGTCAATAAATCTTGGCCTATCAAATTTGTTCAAATTTTTTCATGAATTTGTAAGTATAAAAATTTCAAACATTTTTTTTCCCGTCAAACCGGAAGTCAGAGTGAAATTGCAAATAGATAAGTTTAATCCTTGGTATACAAGGTAACTTTCTGCCAAATTTCAAATTTTTCGATCGAGCCGTTTCGGAGATTACCAGGCTAGTTTATTTTCTCGAAATTCAATTTGAATCAAAATCAGAGAAAGTCACTTTTCGGCCGAACACAATACTTTTTTTTTCATTAAACATGACGAAAAGTAAAAACATTTGCTGAGTAATGCTAAATTTTAGAAATCATGGTAAAATTGACAATTTATTGATTAGTTTTTGGACAATTGTATATAAAACAAGACTCGTCGATATTTCACAATTTGATGGATATGCACACAGGCGCGATTAAATATAAATAAATAATCTTTCCTGGAGTGTCTTCGTTTTGGTCGCTGCGCTATACGCGCTATGTGCAGTTAATCCAAATTATTCTTCAACAGGGACACCCTTTATTGGCATCGGTCGTTCTTAATGGCAGGGTTTAAATCGTTGAAGTAGGGATGTGTCATCGCTTCGTCTGCTGACAGTCTCAATGCTGGATTACACACTAATAATCTCTGAAACGTCAATTAAAACTCCATTAGTTAAAACTACTAAAGTACTTTAACAGATAAAACTCACTTGAAGTAAGTCTTTGCCTCTGGTAGGGAGCTTGGGTGTGACTTGGGCTAGACCCTGTGTTGCATGGTACTGAGGAAAAGCTTTGTAATCAGGAAGCGTGGTCAAGTCTGGCCACGTCTCCTCTGTTGGCGTACCAAGCATTTTAAATATTCTCTTTAACTGATCGTCGACATCTGAACCAGGGTAAAGGGGCCGGCCTGCATTGGCTAACTCTAGAAATATATTTCATGCCTAATGTTTTGCCTATTGATCTTAATTTATTTAATTATTTTTGTGTCAACCACAGCGTACCAGCAAATATGCACCCTGCACTCCACATGTCGATGGATGTTGTGTAGAGTTTTGCTCCAAACAGCACGTCAGGCGGACGATACCATAACGTCACAACCTCTGCTGAATAACATTTAACTGGAATACCAAATGCCCTTGCTAACCCAAAGTCCGCTAATTTTAACTCTCCATTTTTATTAATTAGCAAGTTCTGAGGTTTCAGATCTCTATGCAGTACATTCTTACTGTGGCAAAATGCTAATCCTCGTAATAACTGATATCTAAAATAAAAACATTCATATATTAACTGATGGAACCATGGAGACAGAATGTAAGACAAAAAAAAATAGAGCACTCACAAAAATGATTTGACAACATCTAAATCAATTTCACCATTTAGACTATCAAAATACTTTTTTAGATCTTGATCACAATGTTCAAAGACTAAGGTTAACTTTTTATCACTGTGGAGCACATCATACAAACGAACAATGTTTTTATGTTTCAACTCCTTGAGCAAACAAATTTCGCGAAGTGCTGATGAGGGAACACCCTGAAATAATTAAATAAAAAAGTGAGTAATATCTAATGAGGTAATCATCACAATTATTGTGGTATAAGAATAATAACAGAGAGTTAATACTAAATTTTACTCACTTCATCATCATCATCGAGTCGAACTCTTTTTAAAGCAACAATCTCATGGGTTTCGCGGTTCTTGGCTTTAAAAACGGTGCCATATGTGCCTAAAACAGAGAAAAATGAATAAAAACAAATTTACCACTGACACTTGCATCGTTGGAATGCACTTTAGGAAACAAACAATTTGATGTGCAGTGTCTAGCATATGTTATTGAGTCAACAACTATGATAAGTCTGTTAATATGTATTATTCGACTTTTATTTTGTGTCACTCACCTTCTCCTATTTTCTCGAGTTTTTCATATTTTTGCATATTTTTAACGGTCCCACGGGCGGAATGTGCTGATGTGCATGCACAATAGCGGTTAGCGCTGAGCTCGGAAACTATGAACGGACAATATTGGAACTTGTCCGTCAGTTTTCTTTGTCTCTCCCCTGCTTCTTACCTAACCCTTATTACTCGGAGTCGGAATGCGTCAAAATTCAATTTTACGTTGCGACCAAATCTGCTTATCTTTATACATTGCACCTTGTCTTTTTGAGTTGTCTACGAATTATACATTGCCCATGGGCAGCGATATGTATGGGTCCTGGATTCTTAATAATGTCGTACTTATGCTCACGAATTTTGCAATCGCACTTTATTTTGGTCGAAGGGTAAGGAAAAGTAAATAACAGAGACAATTATATATAATTTAATCCGAAAATGTATAATAATAATTATGTATAATTCAAGAAAGTAACAATCTCGGTATATAGATATTATAATAACGTATAAAAAAGTCTGCAAAGCCTATATACAACAGATAAACAAAATTTATTCCACATTAAAGCCACTTAAAACTAAATTTTCGTTTCTTTTGCAGTTCTTCTACGCAATGAGAAATCACTATAAACTCGTCGCAGAGATCACGGAATTTAATTCAATTGTAATGTTTTTGTTCCTGGACTATACAATTGATTATTCTATTAATTGGATTAATTTTCTAAAATTTTTTATTTAAAAGGTCCGTGAATCACGACTGAGCTTAGATTATACCACGGTAAAAGTCTCAGAGGCTATACAAGAGGTATCTCGAGATCAATTTCTTTATAGATTATTTTTTTTTATTTTGAGAAAATGTTATTTTTATACATTGTTGCTAGATCGAAGGTGATATCGGTCAAGAGCTCACCATTACCCATAATCTAACGACCCTCAATGGGAAGATGACGCTGCTCTTGAAACGTTTTACCACGCTCGAGGAACAAGTTATTGAGGTAGAAATTAATAAGTACCCTTTTACGAGGAATTTAAACGTTATTTTATTAATATTCTTTTCAGTTGGTGAGAACGAATTCCAATATGGAGAGCATAACAATTGCAACACCAAGTGATATAAATTCTGAGGTAAAGAAGGTACTGAGAAAGAAAAAGAAGCAAGTGGAGTCGTTGGGAAAGCCAATCAATGACACAACATCCAAATGTCTGGTACGAAATTATGACTGCTCTCAAATCGGATAAATACAAATATAAAAAAAAATATCGATTGTTCTAACTGACATCTTTATTTCACATATACATATTATTTTTAAATAAAGGAGATCACCATATACGACGATTAGTTTCAATGGAATATTATTCAAGAGATTGATATAGAGGCGACATGAGTCTCAAATTTCTTTTACACGCATTTAAATATATTTCATTTGATGACAACCTTTCAATCAGTAGACAAATATAATTATCGTACACTTTTATATATCTTTAGATGAGTAATTTTTTTTCATAAATATCCAGAAGATCTACTTATATTTTTCAGATATTATTCTTTATCTTAAAATTATTATTCTTTATTTAGAATACGTTAAAGGGACTAGCCATAAAAATAAATATTGAGAATTTGTTAAATTTCAAATAAATATCAAGTGAAAATCTTACGAGTCGTTATAGACATTCCTTAAACCTGAAAGTTTGTCGGCGATAACCTACTGATATCGGTTGTTTAGTGTTGTTTGCCTACGAGATAAGCATCGACTATGCGTCTCTTGGCAAAACTGTCCCATCCGGAACGATCAATCTCGTCGAAGTTTCTCTTGAGAAAGCTGTCGAAACCCGTACGGTCGATCTCATCGATATTGCGCTTGGCCGACCCCTCGTAAATCTGTAATCCATTTACATTTTTCGGCCATTCGAGTTTTCTGTAATTAATTGAAGAAAAAAATATTTAATTAAAAGTATTTATACCAATGGTGTGAGGATGTGTATATAGGATTATATGATCCTTGACACGTTTTACTGGTAGAGTGTTTTGCTCCATGGGGCTGCGGTAATTAAATCCCTAACTTTTAAGGTCCAATAATATAAACAAATTCATCGGACACGATTTTCCTGCTGTTATTATTACTGACGAGCGGAACTATAGTGTGAGAGAAATCATGAAGGTTAAAGAAGAATAAATCAGTAGTGAAAAATAACTTTTGCCTGTTATGCCAAAATGAGTGACCGAGAATGACTTTTATATGTTACTGGTTTCCCCTCTGTTTTACAAGTCATTCAAGTTCTCTTTTCTTTGACAATATCTTATTGTCCCCTGTTTGAATGTATCTTGCAAAGTCGATAACGTGTCATTCCATTGATTACGTTGGTACTATAATTAGATGAATACTCGTTGACGACCTGTGTTATTCTCCATTTCACGAACATGAACAATGCTAAATGTACTTTGCTAATGGTATTTAAATCTTTGTCATGAATATTGAAAATGTTTTTTTTTTTTCTCAAGTTTTGTATTTTTCTTTATTGGCGAATTTATCTAATTCCGTAACAGTTGTATTTATATTTTAATCACGTAATAATGATTATCACATGTTTCTTAAGTGTGTCATGTGCATTCCGATACTCATGAATGATTTCAGAAGAATAAGTTTCGCTTGTGGATTAAAGTACACACTTGTGTATTTATTATGTGACACATCATTAATTTCGTTTAATGCACTTGTAGGAGCAATAAATACAGCGTACACATGCATTGTCCAGGACATTGCGAATTATTATTGTATGTTTAGGTGATTGTGCCAAATTTACCTGCTAATGTCGAACCTCTTGCTTTCGCCAAATGTTCCACCCGAGAGCGAATCCAGGCCCCTACGAGTTTGCCGGGAAAATTGGAGGCCATGCATGCTTTTTCCGATGTTGAAGCGTCCACTTCCACCTAGATTACATATAAATTTCACTTAATTAAAAAATTATAAATCATAGGAAGAATAATTTCATATATTTCTGAGATGAGATAAAAGTCGGGTGTGTCTTTCATAATTTATAAATGTATTTGGTATACTTCATATTGTCATTACATTGATTGTCTGATGTCTTATGGTATAATTGATTACAATGAAATGAAGAAAAAAATTTTATTTGCTCATAAAACTGTTTTCGTTAAGCGATTCCAGAGAAGACTTGAGTTGGTCGCTTCTTAGTGGCTCTGATCGCATCGCACGACGAAGAAGATATCCACCACCAATGTGGTCCAAATTGCGGTGACGATCCCTGGTTGCACGCTCGTACAACGCCCGAAGTAAATTCCCCCCACCGATGTGGTCCAAATTTCGAGCCGCTGTTTCTATTGTTCCGTCCGCTGGTCCTTGATTTCTCTGCGCCCACTCTGCAAGTTTAACTTGACTCATTTTGCAGTCGATATTCTCCATGAATTCAAGCGACATTAATTTACATACGACCAAGTGAAATTGAAGATAAAAAGCTCACGATAAAAGCACACACGAAAAGGAACAGTTGACATTACACACCTACCTATTTTGTCACTGTCAGAATGACCATCAGCGCTATCGTAAATTATAATTTTTTTTTCTCTGAAACGAAAGCGCTACCATTACATTTGCCTGTAGCGTTATATGGGGAATATACGACATTTGAATATTAAAGTGGTAAAAGATGGTATATAATGTGAAAAGGGGAGAAGCGAGAACTTTAGTCCTGGGAGTAGGTTTTTAGTCAATCAGTATTCACCCCTCGAAAATTTATGCGATGTAGATAAGATCAACAAACAACGAGGACTAATAGAGTCCACGATAAGATATTTTGTGAGCGCAATTTTTTTGTTATCCTATACATAGTTATGGTCTCTCCAGTATAAAATTTCTTGCTTGCACAGACTGTGAAACACAGAATAATAATATGTAGTATTTTCCCTACGCCCTCGAAAACTCTGATCACTCCAAGGTGATATGAGTTTTCAGGTATAGTATTTACTTATCAAGATTTTATAACTCTATTTGAATTTTTTGGAGATGAAAAATGTGATTAAAATCGTCAAGATAACATCGCAAAGGGTGTGACTATATAGTCTTCAGGGAGATCTCAATGGGCATTACTTCCATTTAGACTGATATATGATAGGTTTTAATATTCAACCAACAGACGTATCTGCTCTGTAGGGTGCAAAGTGAAACATGAAAAGCGTTTTCCTGAGGTTGTCATTTTCCGTGCACACGTATCCCACAGCTTACTGTCCACATAATGTTGAGCAACCTGAAGAGAGGAGTGTAGAAGTACTCGTCACAAACATTATAGGTCAGTCACGCGATAGAATAATACCGTACGTGACTCACGGAAATGATTCGAGTGCACGAGAGGTATGCGAGGACTTTGGTCCCGCAGACCTATAGCCTTTCACGTCTTGATCCACCAAGTAGTATAATATCCGACAGGTCAGGCAGCTTGTGTTATGTACTAACATCTTTGAGAGATCGATCCCAACAATGTTTAAGCCGATTGTACACATGACAAAATTTCCACGATACTCTAGACCGAAATAATAAACATTCTGTTTTATATGCAATAATCAATTATTTAGCCATTATAAGTATTTTAGAAAAATTCAATAAAATCAATTCCGAATGATAGAATTATTTTCATGTGTCAATCCAAAGGAATTATGGTCACTTTGCAACAACTCGGGTTGAAAAAGTCCAATCGATCGAGATGCAAAAAGCTTTTAAAATGTCCAAGTCGGGGATTTTCATGGATGTGCGAGGGAAAATATTGAATTCCAGGTGAAAGGAGAGGGTGAAGATTGGATTGTATCAGAGGATTTGTATGGTCACATTTGTTCGGAGAAAAGCCTGATAGATCACCATTCGTCTTCAGCACCACCACCATAAGCTTGACCGATAAAGAATCTTAAAAAAAAACCACTTTAAATTGTGACCGAGTTAAGCGGCATTCTGTCAATTCTGTCGTTAAGCGGTAATAGGAGATAACTCAAAAATTATGAAAAATTTTAGACACTTTGATTTTTACAAATATCTCGAAAACTTTGAGAAATATGAAAAAATGTTATTGA
>JABSMT010051749.1:0-24573 GCA_018902335.1 Eumacrocentrus americanus
CCTATAATATTGATGGTCATATTGTCCCCATCATCACATTACTCTCAAAAATGTCGGTTGGAGGCTGCGACTTCACCGATTATTCTTCTCAAGAGTATATCATCAAGACGAAGACTGCTCTTCGTTCACTATTCACTCATCCACTGGCTCATGTAAGATATTTATCAGCGAAGGCTTACGCTGCTTTGGTACCAGCACGAAGCATTCCTGAGGAATTACTTCGGTTGAAGAGGGAATGCCTTGAGGATAAAGACAGAAACTTCATTCATGGACATCTTCTCGCTCAAATCAGCATACAATTGTCAGCTAAACATGAGGTTTCCAAATGGTAGTCACATAGCAGAGAAATCATCAGACTAGGAGGACAAATGGATGTAAACAGAGCTAAAACCATGTTTGACTACTGGAAGAAGAATGAAGATGATTTTGATGCAAAACCCCTTTGCAATGTGATTGAAGCAACATTTCTTCAGAGTTTGACAATGCTACTACTTCTATGGACCGGCGACAATTTTATCATTACTCCTACAGACCTCATAAAAATTATGGAACGTGCCTCGGTGAAAAAAAGAATTGGAATTTCTGAATTCATCAATCGACTTTTAGAATTCAATTCCGTATTCGTCCATATTGATAATGTTGAAGAGACTCATCTTGCTGCATGTCTTCGTTCAGATTTTGAAGATATTAAATACTATTCTCTAAGGCATTTGCATCCTAAATTGAAGTTGCCTTCCACTGAGGAAAATGGAAAAGAAAAGTTTGTACGAGGCCTCTATAATTTGTTGTCGAAACTGTTGGAAGTCACTATCAATACTGAAGATCCTTTTCTACTAATTGAAATTACTAAGTTGATTGTTCGTGTCATGAAGTACGATGAGAGAAATAGGAATGAGTATCTCAGGTATGTGAACTACAAAGTAGGAGATGGGGTGCTGAAATTGTCGAGGCAGCTTGTGAATAATTACGGAAGTAAGAAAGTGCATCAGTTAGCTCATATGCTGATAGCATTTAGTACCCGTCACCGTCATGCTTCGATATGTTTTATTGATAATATGCATTGTACTTCGGTCCAAACCAAAGCTTTGGTCGCTATTTCATGCACAATTAAACAAGATGCTGATGACCATCAGGACCGAATGTGGGCAATTGATTGTTTGATAAATTTAAGAATTACTGAAATGAAACATGATCTTAAATTGCTAGTATTTCCATTGTTAATTTCATTTGCGAGCGATGATAGTCGAGTTCGTACAAAATTATATCAAATGCTATGCCACTATGAATGGCTACCTAAATGCCCAGCTCCTCGTCGTTCTTGGAGAATAGAAGATCCGACTGGATCGTCCAATTATGAACTCGAAGGCACGACGGCGTCCTCCAGACCAGAACAGAGAAACTCAGTACGCGATACTGACGTTGAAATCACTGACGAAATAATAAGAGAGGTACGCCTGATGTTAAACACTATGGATGACAATTGGAAGCCTGATTCTTCCAAAAATTGTCAGCTTTACCTTTATTCTGCCGCGTTTACGTCAAATGAAATGAACGACCCAACATCGAGTCCAGTAAATTTTGAATGGCAGAATAAAAACTTGCCCTTACAAATGCTAAAAAATCCTCAATGGTATCTTTACATGTTAACTCATAAGGTAGCTACTATGCATAATTGTGGCCGTACCGTGGGTAGTCCTTATCATTGTCTCGGATCAAATCTTTCGCGCATAACTACAGACTTCGATCGTTTGATGGCGAGGAAAAGCGGCTTAAGAAATCCATATGATTATTACCAGATTTACCGAGAAAATACGAAAAATCATGAACATGTTTTTTTCATTTTTTCAGTAAGAAAAAGTCACCTCATCCAATCGACTATTCGCATATAATTAATTATAGCGACTATTATTATCAGAGAAAGTATATTGACGAACAAAATAGAACAGGTTGTACTTATCTTGCAGCTGTTCTCGACATGGAAATTGCTAAATATTTAAAGTATTAGAGAAAACTATTGAATGAAACAATTGAAAGGTATATTGACGCTGCTGAAGAACGCGACGAGATTCAACGTTAACGGTTTTTCGGTGAAGATTAATAATAGACATAAAAGTGAAAGATGAGTTTCGTAGCACAAGTAATTAATAATTCACTGAGTTATTTGAAGAAGAAAACACTGTTAACCATGTACATTTGTACAGTTTTATAATCTCGATTACATGTGTCGCGATAGCACACAATAAACTTCAATATTTACAAGTGATCGTTCAATTTAATGTGTTTATCCTTCGACGAACAATATATTACGCGCAAGTAGTCGTAGATACTCTAGTAATAATTATCCATTCGCGTAAGTCACATTTTGGACGATTTGCACGTTGTGTACAAAGCGTTCTTACAATACAGACATTATTCAATATAGGTACATAAACTTAAGAGTATTTGCTATTATTTATGCATCAATTCACTCAGTAAAACTCATCGACACTATTTTCTACAAAAATCATACATCATTGAACTGTGAACAAAGTGAGGAAAAGTTCTTAAATAATTGGTCGATATGGTACGAAAATCCTTTCCCACAACTCCTGATGGAAGGCTTATCAATTAATAATTACAATAAGAAACAAAACGAATACATGCACAATCAATTCGAATTGTAGCAAAACTTGGACGTGAACATTCAAAGAACTTCATTATCAACTCTTGATTGCTCAGATATAATTATTAAATAGACAATTGTGTAGTGTTGGAACTAACACAGAAATTTTATGCCAATATATAAATAGATAATCGTGTATATACACATGAGACATGACATATGCAACATTTCAAGTCATAACAGCTGTATTTTTCTGAAACACAGACAGTTTTGTGACTGACAAAAAAATCACGGTCCTGGCATTGAATAAATATGAATCACTCGTTACAGATTGAGTCGTTCCTGTAATTCTATACGTAGCTAGAATTTTTGTCGATTGATATAAAAAAATTATTATTTCTACAATTATCAAAAAAAAAAGTGTCCTCGCTAGCCGCACACCATGAGTCTCGATTGTACCAATATTGTTGTATAATTCTAATTTATAATATACTTTTAAATGGAAAGAAATCAGAAATGCTTTGGTTAAAACTGAATGATGATACTTAAACTGAATGTGTGTTTCTAAATAATCTCGATCCAATTTAGGAAATAAATAAACCATAATTCAGTGATTCCCAATAACAATGTACAGGTGCATCTCAATTGCATATTAATTGGTAGAAAGTTATTCTCCATTGATTAAATGAAGTTACCGTGATTAGCAATATTTATCATGTAGCTCATTTGTTATTTAGCCGATTGATTAACACTAACAGAAGACTTGGATTTTTGTGATGTCTCAGCTGATTCATTATTCGAAGGTTGATCAACTTCCATCTGAATCAGAACATTAATAATTAATCAAAGATATCAATCTATCGTTTGTCAACACTCATGATAATACATATTGTAAACATTTTAAGTGACTTACCTTTTCCTCTTTATCATCATCAATAAGAATTGGGCCATTCTCAGCCTCGTATTCTTTGAGAACTGCGTCAAGGTTGTATCTTCGTCGATAGTTGACGAAAAATGAACGCAAATGGGCTTCAGTCTTCGTACCAATAACATCAGCAATTGCTGAGAAGTCTTTGCCATATTTACGAACTCCCTGAACAGCTAAGAGCAATTCGTCGTTAGTCCAACGTGAATTTATACGACTGGACACTTCAGGTGGACGTAAGTCATCGATACCGTCAACAGTTTTACGTTTGAGTGCACTGACTTGTTGCTTATTGGATTGAATCTACAAATTAGATAATCAATTAGTACACAATAAAGTAATTTGACGTGAAATTCAATAATTATTGTTATCATAAAGAGTACAAGAGAAGGAGAGTGTATACTTGGGGAATGATAAAAAAAATGTATCCACACGATCAATTAATTGATTAACATACTTGTCGTTTGAGGCTAACAATTTCAGTGTCGATAGCTTGGAGGCTGTTGTGTGCCTGGTTTGGTTGACCAGCCAACACTGCAAGATCGTCGTGATTTACTACCAGTCCACGGGGAGGTTTTCTTTTATTTGAACGACCCGGCATGGAGCTCAGCGGCCTCGCGACACCCGTACGCCTAAACCATTTGTCAACAGGGGGAGAAAAGTTTATCAAAATCTTCTACATGAGGTAATGTGTGTAATTCATTGTTCTTTGGTTTGTTTTAATTCCAATCCACTGACCTCCAGTGCAGATAGCAGCTATGACACGCGTGTCCTTTGGGCGTTGCACGAACGCTATGACAAGCAACTCCGCAGTTGCTACAAGATCCCTACAACATATAATTCCCTTTAAAGTTAAACAGAATATGCGCTCGTGGTGGATTAACCCCCTCGTTTGCCTATGTATCAACAATTGTGTGTTTTCATTTCTTTTTTTTTGTTATCTGTTCTAATTCTCATTTACAAGTTCAATGCCACGAATTTAAATGACCTCATTGTAGCAATGAAGTCATTGAATAATAGAAAAGTGCTTCAACAATAAATAAAAATAATGTTTCTAGTGGTGGTGGTGATGATTGTCGACTGATGAAGAGCATTGGAGACGTGTTTAATGACACGAATTGACATTGTGTTGGACGAAGACAATGAAATGCAGATAATGAGCGAGCAGGAGATATTAATAAAAAATGGGTACAGCGACCAAAAAAAAATCAAACAAACGTTTAAGCACTCTACATGTATATATAGTATATATATAAAGGTTGTGTGGGGTAAGGTTTAGGTTGAGTACCTGAACCTGAGGGATGTTTTCCGAGTCGGAGGAGGCTTTTGCGTCGGCACCTTGACTTCCTGGCAGAGTTTGGTTTTTTCCACGGCGAATTCCGCGGTGGATCGTCCATTTCTGGAACGTTCCACATATTGTTCGTTCACATCACACGACGATACGTTCATGATAATAAAAAAACAGTTTATACACTATTAAATCGCAATTCTGGGACTCGTGCTCCAAGAGGTAATTTATGTACAAAAATATATAAATTTTTTTAAATCTCTTAATTTTTCTATGTGCATTCTGGTAGTTACTAATTTTTTTTGCGTTCTAATTTTCTTTGTGATTACCTCCATTATGTCATTTCCGTGTGGATACATTTTTGATAGAAGCAACTTCGTCACATTATCGCCATGCAAATTTATAAGAAAAAAAAAAAATAATAATAGAAAAATTCACCTGTCCGAAAATACTACAAAAGTAATTGTGAAAGTTAAAATGACAAATCGACACGAACAATCTTTCCATGCAACAATAGCGTTCATAATTTTTTTGCGTTTCAATTAGTATAGTATGCATGATAAACGTCTTCTTACTTTTTCCTCAGATTCACTATCTGTGTTGGAGCCTAGCTCACTGCCATTTTCGCTTCCATTTTCACCTTCCTTGCCACCACTCGTCAGTTTACGTGCCTGACGATCCATCAGGGAAGTTCTGGTTCGTGTCTTTTTCCAACTGTAGTAGTACTTGACCAGGCTTGCAATAGATTTGTCAGGCAGCTACAGAAACAGTCAATGTAATTTTTTATTAACCTCGAATACTGTAATATCGTTTTTCTTAGATTATATTTAAACAATATATTATACCATTTGTCGTATACGATGAAAACTTTTGCCATGAAACTGAAAAGCCTGCTCAAATAAAACTTTATCCTCCACAGTCCATTCGTCAGGAAAAGGAGTAAAATTCGACAAGTCTAGAACTGCTCGCTCCAAATTGTGTTTATGCCAGAAAAGCATTCCCAATGCTTGTTCACCATTGTATCCATATTTTTCCTTAGCCAATATAATATATTCATCCACTACAATTGAATTAGTACAAAAAATTAGTTTTATATTTTTACAATAATCTTTATAATTTTATTTTTGTACTCATGTCTCAGTATCGCTTAATACTTACATTTCTGGTCTGGGATGTCTGTAGTTGGTGACCACACTAAAAGAGCTCGGTCAGGACACTTATCCAGACGTCGTTCTAAAGGAAATATACAAATTTACTAAATTTCAATTTTTTTACAATAGTTGTATCAATATTACGGAGAAATAATTACCATTGATTGGAATGAACTCTGGTACTATTACTTGGTAGTCCCTTCCAACCCTAATTTTTTCAGCTGGAACTAAAATTTCATTTTTTGACTTTTATGTCAAGCTTTTGGAGCATAAGTAACTTCAGTTGCAATTACAAGTAAAGAATTTGATTAGCATTAGTTGTGGAGGGGTAAATGGTAGAATTCTAGGGAGCACGAGATCTAGATGGGGGCTGCTTTCGCAACAGGAAAAAATCGAAGCATGTTGTTCAAAGGTAAACTCGATCATTCAAATTTTTCGATGCTAAAATTCAAATCGGGGGCAAAATATCTTTGAAAAGTTTAATTCCTCGAAGGAGTATTGTAGATAAATGATGATTGTGAGATAGCTGGAGCTCGGATGTCACCAAGAATCATGGAGATGCTTACCTCCGTCTTCCTCACTGGAGGACTCCGTTTGACCATTAGGGCTGGGACCTCGCGATCGCCTCCCGTTTCTCACATTTTCCGAATTCCTCTCCGCCAGAACCATCTTTTTACCAATGTCTCAGACTCTTGTCTTTGTTACGAAACTTGTAAATATTAAAATTCCCGCAATTTCACAATTGAAGATACAAAAAGCCTCGCAAGTCAAGCCGCAGCTTGTAGAGCGTTCCAGTGTACACGGGACTCGTCGACAGACTACTACTATGCCAGGCTATATGCGCTTTGCGTACAAAATCCCACGCAAAACTCATCGCGCCTTCGTGCGACCGTAGTGAAAGTAAAGATGGCGACGACACAGTACGTTCTCTGATTGGTTGGTACGGTAGGCACGCGAAAAATGGCCGTACTTCTTCTTCCTCTTAGCGGCGGGGGGGGGGGGGGAAACCCTGCCATCCTCTTCATTCAAAAATCATTATTCTTTAAATTTAACATTTTTCCCTTCATTATCGCATCTTCGCGATAACTAGACTCATTTTTGTTATCAGATTCCCTTCGACGCTGGTTTTTTTAAAACAATTTTCATGCATTAGGCTGAAGAATGGAATTCCCCTGGTAATTTAGAATTCTGTAGAATAAAATTTTGGATACAAGAAAAGTAACTTCCCATTGGAATTGTCTGAAAAACACATTCTGACGTTGAAGATCATTTTCTTATTAACGACTTCTTGCAGCCCTTTTCCTTAGAAAAATGGCCCCGTCATTATGAATTTACGAGCCGCGCGGTGTCGTAGTGTTAGTAATAGTCCTGCCAACTACAAATATTTTTTCTATGTAGACATTTTGTCTCTCTCTCTCTCTCTCTCTCTCTCTTTCTCTCTCCGTTGCAGTTGGCAAAATTACCGTTTCGTAGCAGCGCATTACCCCCCACTCCATTGTTGGCCTACGTGCTGGAAATCATGTTATCAGATTTGTTTTAATTTACACGAAAAAATAGCCTTGCAAACCTTGAGATATCTACGAAATTTCTGCCGAAAGAATTTAATTTGCTAATGATCTACTATAATATTAATTCCATCAATTCAATCTTTGTTGGCATACGTCACAAACTACGGTCGCACGAGAGTGACACATGAATCTCTCGATAACAATTTTTATCCTGATAGAATTTTGGTAAAACTGTATTGTAGCGTGTTATCACATTTGGGAAATGTATCTGGATTTTCGAGTTATGGTTTTCTATCTGTAAATAATTGATAAATAGAGATTATTGTATGATTGTTCGAATAACCTCAATAACAACGTTTGCTTATTCTGATACTAGGTGGCAGGTCAGTCCGGCAATAAAGTCGTCCGAATCTTGTCGTGAATCGGACATTCGTCGTCATATTTTAACGTAAATATCACAATTATTGATATATCGGTTTGTATTATTAGGAGTGAGAGATTTTGATCGTTTGTTCTAGCAGTGGTTCGTACGTCACGTGAACGACAATCCGTATTTACGTAGAATCACGTTTCTTTTTCACACCGATAACCAAAAATTCCCCCTCCCTCGTTATCCTCATTTGCTGCTCCACTCTCGTGTATTTTCTTCAATTTATCTGAGACCCCTCGGATTTTTTAAAAATCATTTTCCGTTAATTATTTGGTGAGGAAGCATCACAAAATCATTTTTAAATGGTGGAGCATTTAATTTTCAAATGGATTCAATCTTGACATTAATACTTACTGCTCAAACGACTCGTAATTTTCTAATTTGTACTTCATCTTCTCGCTTTTCCCTAGGTGATAAATGTTTTTATTTTATTTTCTAACCGTACGCAGAAACGAAATTAACCTCGTTGATTTGGTATTTAAATCCACTAAAGCTTTATTCGTACAACATTGTTAAATTTATATAGGTATTGTAGTCGTTTTCCTGTTGTACAATAATAGACTTGCTCACAATATTTTGCCAAATTATTCTATATATTTCAAAAAAGTGAATAATCTTTCATTATTATAAATAATTTAATGTTTCATTGTTTTTTTTTCTCACAAACAGATGATCGCGTGAGATTAATAAAGTTTGACCTCGGTCTACCTCGCCATAGGTTCATTTTTGCCTGAAAAAATCAAATTGTCCACTATGAGGGTTGTGGCCTTGATTAGTGGTGGCAAGGACTCTATTTTCAATTTGATGCAATGTGTTGCTGCTGGCCACGAAGTCGTGGCTTTGGCTAATTTATGTCCTGTTGGAAAAGGTGATTAGATTGACTCTATCTCTAAATACATACTGTTACTGTTGTGCTTTTTTAACCAAAATTGTTTCATTTCAGATGAGCTGGACTCATATATGTATCAAACTGTAGGCCACCAAGGTATAGAGTATATTGGGAAAGCCATAGGCTTGCCATTGTATCGAGGACCCACTTTTGGTAAATCGTGCATGAGAGAAAAATATTATTGTCCCACTGAGGATGACGAAGTGGAAGATCTTTATCGGTTACTAGTTCAAGTCATGGTGAGTATATCAAGTTTCTCATTAACTTTATCAACGACATTTTATTGTACCAATACTTAAACATTTATTATTTTGGTGTCGTAGGAGAGAGAGAGTATTGACGCGGTTGCCTCAGGTGCAATTCTCAGTGACTATCAGCGAATCCGTGTGGAAAATGTGTAATAATCTATTTTTTTTATTCCATCAGTAATATTTCCCAAGAATCAATTAATGAAGCATATTTGTCACTTCAGATGCAGCAGATTAGGACTGATATCGTTGGCATATTTGTGGCGGAGAAATCAGGATCAATTACTGAAGGAGATGATCGAGTGTTCAGTAAATGCTGTGCTGATAAAGGTCGCATGCCAGGGTTTGGAGCCTAAGCATCTGGGTAAATCTATATCTGAGATGCAGCACAATTTGGGCATTCTTGTAAGTAAATTGAAATGAATTAGTTATTATAAAGGCATAGGCAATTTATAATTTTTTTCAAGACAACTCAGACATGAAACGTGTATTACAATTGGAGACGTTCCAATCCTCTAGCCAACTTCTCTTTGCTTGTACTGTCCCAAGTTTCTTCTCACAGCTATTTTCGGTGATGCGCTATCAACGGTTATTTTGTTAAAAAAGAAACATTGCGCTGGTCATTTCGAAATTACGATATATTTTAAACGTCTGACCTTGCATTTTCACATTTAGATTGACATTTCAAAGTATCAATTTTGTAGCACAAAGATTTCATCATTTATTTATTTATTTATTCCTTGTTTGTCAAAATGCGAATATCGAGATGTAAAATCGATTCAATCAATAATTTACGGGATCTCGTTATATTCACGTAAGGCAGGGGTTATCATGGGTCATTCGTTTTATCTACAGAGCGACATGTACGGGGTGAACGTGTGCGGAGAGGGAGGGGAATACGAAACTTTTACTCTAGACTGCCCGCTGTTCATTAAAAGCATCGTAATGTAAGTCTAAATTGGAGGATATGATGAATATATGCATTACTATTTTTTAGTCACTCAAAAAATGATCTTCATGACACTCAATTACTAATTTGTCAATGCTTTTAGAGACGAATACGAGAGTGTGGTTCAGTCAAATGACAAAATCGCTCCTGTTGGATATCTCAATTTTACAAAAATTCACTTAAAAGATAAAAATGTATGTACAAGAGGATTTTGAACTGTTATTTAACATCCACAAGAATGTAAACGATGAATTAACAGTGTTGTTCAATATTTTTAGGGAAATTTAGAAAACCTGACACTTCAGGAAAGGCTGAAAAATGTTCCTGTCAAAAATCCTCACGACTATATCGCAGAAATCGTAGGACCAGAGTTGCAGGATGGTTGCAATCTCTCTGATGATGAGAACGATGAGAAAGAGTGTGACAACAAGAGCTTGAAGTCGTCAAGCTCTGGTCCATTTAATCCCCCAAGCCCTACAGAAATAAAATATGATGACGAGGATTATCCCGATATGCCAGTTTCAAACAGAAACAAAACTGGCTGGTTTTGGTTTGGTGGGATTACCAGTAAAAACGAGGATTCACAGCTGGCGATGGAGGAGGCGCTTGATAAATTAAGCAGTAGGTAAACTTGCCTTTTATTTCACTTATTTGTCTAACATTCAGCATCAATTCAACTTTTTTACCATAGCAAAAAAGAAGGTTTTCTAACATTACTATTATATTTTTCTGCAGATCTAGTCGAGAAGGAGGGTATAGAAATGACGAATATTGTCGCTGTGACGCTGTACGTGAGAGACATGTCTAAGTATTCATCAATAAATGAAGTATACATCTCCAGACTAGGTCAAATGAATCCGCCTGTTCGTGTCTGCATCGAGTGCCCTTTAAACGTTCACGTGGTGCTTGATGCTTTGGCCTACAAAGAAATTGAAAGAAGCGGCGAGGAAAAAGTTCTCAAGAGACACACAATGCATGTACAGAGTATAAGTCACTGGTCTCCAGCTAATATTGGGCCTTATTCACAAGCTGTTCGAGTACGAGTTGAACGTTTTCTTCTCAATTAATTTTCATGTAAAGTATTTAAAATATTTCTTTTTTACATGAAAAACGATTCAACAGGTGGGCCATATAATTGCTGTAGCTGGACAAATTCCCATGGTACCTGGTAATCTAGCAATTCTTGATTTAAACATCAAGAGACAATGTCGTCTCACACTGAGGCATATCAATCGAATTGTTAATGCAATGGACTCATCAACTCAATTGAGAGACATTGTACAAGGCATCTGCTTTCTCATACATCCCAGTTATATTCCTGAAGCTCGAAAGGAATGGGAAAAACGTACAAACAATGCTATCGTTGATTATATCGTCGTACCAAATCTTCCTCGCGGTGCTCAGGTCGAGTGGTGTGTCTGGGCACACAGGCACAACAATCGATTCGAATGTGAGTCTAGAAAAATTTTAAGAATCTTCCTGAAACGTGTATAAAGCTGTATATAAATATCCCTGCGTTACTGCTTCCAGACGAAGAGACTGGAAGATGTGTTGGCAACTTTAAAGTCGCAATAAGAAGAAGATGGAACTATGAGAACGATGTTTCAGCGATAGTGTGCTACTTATCGACGGGTAAGTAGGCTTATAAATTTGTATGTAAATATTTAAATGTGTGCGATCTATGGCGCAAATTGCCGGAATATAAATTTGTCCAGGGTCGTCCAACTCCATTGGAAACTTGGCAACAGAAACATCGTTGAATTCAGCTGAGCTTACCGGCTCCGAGTTGAATGAGGCCTTCGAGTACTTACTAGCAAAGCTGACGAAAGAATCACAGACTGAGAATCCAACGTGCAGTTTACGAATCTTCTATAAGATTGGTAGTTTGCCTGGACCAACAATGATTCAGAGGGTTCTCGACAACTTTTCCAGCAGGAATCTAGTCACAACTATAATACCAACGACAAACTTGCATAATTTCAGTACCTTTTTGTCAGTGTATGGCATACGACACGAGTAAGAGAGCAAAGGATGTTGTCACATAAACTGGTCAATTATTATTTACAGCGAAGATAAGTTTGTTGGGGGAGAATGAACCAGAAAAAAAAATTTTTAAGGTGACTGCTTTCAATGCAAGTATGCTAATAGATTTTCGGAACGAGTGCAACGATGAGTTGTTAGGCTCTCGGATTGACTTCGCCCGGACGTATAAAATCCATTTAGAAATATCTTTTTCTCTTTAAACATCAGAAAAAAAATCGCATGAAAGTTTAAAAACGATAAGTCTAATGAGGACCTTTAGAGGTTCATCTTTATTACACTAAAAAGTATATATTTGAGCATTCGTTATCTAACTGTCGTGATTATTTTTTGTTTAATTGCTAAGGTAATTTCTCATGATTGTTTTACGTTCAGACTAGTCATAAACGGGCTCGAATGACACTCCGAGAAGGCCGTCCCGTGCTAAATATAAGTACCTATTGGATAATAATATCAATCCTCATGTGTAAATTTGTATATTATTAAGCATCGATGCCGCGTTCCTTTATTGCTCAAGGTGTTGCTTTATCTTTTTTCGTTTTTTTTTATTTTCTATTTTTCTCTTGGTGTCAGGCGTAACATCATGGAGTGTTATGTGCGTATGTGTGTATGTGTGCGTATAGTATTTTCCCATACGATAGAAGAATTATGGAAGGGAAGCGCGATTGCTCACAATTGTGAGTGTCGAGGGAAAATATTCTCAAAGTTGTTATACGGATAGAATGTCGAGTATCATAGTTAATTGTCATTGATTTCTTTTTTTTTTTTTTTAGAAACAAAAGGAAGACACTCGCGAACAAGAATTTATTCTCGCTGATTGATTTGTTTTCCTTTGCTTAAATCGATATAATATCCATTTACATCGAATGAAGAATATCAAAGACAGTAATTGCTAAAATTTCTAACTTCGTACACACTGCTAACTTGTGAACCTTTTTGCTCACTGTCAATTTGCATGGCATTTAATTGACTGAACCGATTCGCTATGAGACACAACAATCGGACCTCGAAATTCGATCAAATAATATTAATACGAATAATTAAAAAAATTTTAATTGGAAAAAAGTAATTTAAAATACTCTCGGCTAATATCGTTGTGTCAAGGATCTTCTTGATTGCAATATTGCGTGAAAAAAAAACTCCGAACAGATACCGATGGCAGAATTATTATAAAAAAAGAGAACAAAAATGAAAATAAAGCGAATATATTTTGAAGAATTTGTCTATTTCTTTATCCTTTAATCAATGTTTTTTTCTCTTAAATTATATGATGTATTTTTTTTTCTTATTTTCCATTTAGTTCTGCACGAATGTATAATAATGCTTTGCTTATAAAGTAGAAAATAGCTGTTATTTTTGCATAATGATGCAACAATCGTTTGCAATATGTGTCGCTTTTGTCGACTACAGAATATCCAAGGTTCCATTACAAAAACAAAACATTCATCGATAATATGAAACAATTAGCATACTAATTAATTGTAAAATTATTTGCTGTACAGATATAATTGAGATACACTCATCGAAAGTGCATTTTTACAGACAAACAAGTAGTAATAATACTATATAGGATGTGCAACAAAATCGTACTCGTCAAAATTCACATAAAATCATAGAAAAAATTGTCGCGATCATTCTGCACATTCTTTATATGCAATGTTCTATATCCCATCTTTGATTAAATAATTGTCAGTCACGTGCCAAGCGTCACCAGTATCAAGACAAAAAAAATCATACCATAATTTCCCCACAATAAGTAATCAATTAACAGCCTTTGATTCACGAATGGAAGTTACGTTTCGTCATTTCATTTTTTTTTATTTACGTTCTAATGACTTTAGATGTTGAGGATTTTACTATTCGTTGCCGATTTTGAATGCAAAGATCACACTGGTAATTTTTCCTGCCGGTTATCAGATCCTTGCTCTCCACACACTCTGTGAACAAATAAATTGTGCATTAATATCTCGTCTTAATTATAATAACTAATATATTTTTTGGCTAATAACATAGCAACAATAAAGAATATAATCAAGTTCTGAAAGAAATAAAATTTCATTGATCTATATAATCACGGAAAAAAGCACAATGAATCGAATGACTGAAGAAGTCGAGTATATGTTATATCTTTTCTATTCCGACAAGAATTAATAGTTAATTATTATTAGTAAAGGAAAGAATATCTCATGCATTGTATCTGATAGGCAAAAAATGAATAATCAACACAAGTGAAGATCAATGATGATGTCAATACCTAAGTGCAGATATTTGTCGCATGCACCGCAGTGCACTAGATTCTCTTCCAGGTCGAGCCGTGGAACTGTATGACAGCGACTGCAATGTGGGCAATAACGACCCTTCCTCCATAGCCTTATTAAACGATATAAATAATAAAGGAGTTAGTGAATTATGAAGCTGTTGCCTTGGTTCTTGTTTTGTTTGTGAGGCCACAATTAAAAAATCTCACAATTATAGTTTTGTTAATATACTTGAAAAGATTCAGTTAAATCCGGGATATAATTAATATTATTATTACTATTATTAGTTTCATAAGCAAGTTTGTGAAGTTTTACTCAAGATTTTTATCTGGAAGTAATATCAACGCCTCAAAGAACACCGTAACAAATGAATGACGATGATCAACTTCAATAACAACAATTTAAAGCATTATTTACATTTGAAACTTACTTGGAACAAGGCACACAGAGTGTAGAAACATAAACCCTGGTGTTCTTGTCGCCTTTTTTGTACTCGTGTTGCCATTGGGCCACGCTGTTTCTGTCGGCATTTACGCCTCCAGCTTCCCTAGAGCCACAGCTCGCACAAATTGCGCATTCTTGACAGTGCCACCGACCCTGGGGTACTCGTCTAAGACCAACGCAGTAAATGTGGTATCTACGAGATATATTGATGAACAATGTTACTCACGATTATATTTTACATTAGGATAAAGATTCAATGAAAAATGATTTCTTCTTACCCTCTATCGCACATATCACAAAAGAGCATCTTGTCTTCGTCCGCTGGATCGTGACATTGGACACATGTCTTGCAGTCCGTACACTGCCAGGCGTATGCTTGAATATGAGGAACCATGTCCAGAGTGAGGTCTATACAGGAGGGGTGCACTAAACAGAAAATAATAAAATTCAGTGATAAATTATTCAAAGCCATTTGATTTTATTTCATTGATGATTTATTTACCATGACCATTGCAGGTACCACACTGAATCAAAACTTCAGTTTTACTGCTCTTGTTCAAGTGTTTGGAACACATTTTACACTTCAGAGACTTGTCTTTTTGATTTGACAGTTCAATGTCTACATCATCCATCGTCGACTGTGACTCCTCTGTGTCCTGGGTCCCCTCACTGGATGAACAGCTGTGAATGAAATTTAATGAGTGAGGAGTATTAAAAGGTAAAATAATTTGTTTTATGACTGATTGTTACCTAGAATCATCAGAGGATGAATCACTGTCACTGTCGCTCTGAGAACCCTCCGATTGACTGTCAATCTTCCTCTCGTTGGGCCTCATGGGTCCATAAAGAACAGTATTGAGAGGATAGTACCTCAGCTCTGCTGGTGTGTACTCTCTGTAATAGTCTGTGTACTGTCCAGGAATAAGTGCCACTGGATAGTGACTAACTTTACTTTCTTCTTCGACCTTTTGCTGCTTTTTAGGTACGTGAATCGTGAAGGTTTGCAAGTCTAGACTGCATCGTCGTGACTCTTTTCGAGCTTTATTCAGACTTACATTCCAAGACAGTGCAGATTGCACTGCCATTTCAGCAAGATCAATTCTATTTTTCTCTGCAGTTGCAGCTGCTGACAGCTCTTTCTGCTTCTTCGAGTGTTCCTTTATCTGCTTCTCTCGCATATGCTTTCGATACTCTTCGTACTGGTCTGGAAAATCGCTACACATTATGTCGAGGACCTCAGAGCTGCAGATGGCAGTCAGTCCCATGTCACACATGGCCTCGCTCACAAGACCATTTTCCCGTAGAAAATTCCTTTCCTCCATGTCGACCATACGTCTCTTCAAGTCTGGATATTTTCTTTTAAACGACTTCACACCAAGATACTGCGATATTTGTTCTTGAATCATGAATGTCTCACCCTTACGATCAACTGGCCACTCGTACTCTGCAATTTTGTCGACTGTGAACGGCCCCTCATCTGGGTCAAAGTTGATTTCCATCCTTCGATTCTTCACCTTGACCTTCTCGGACTCTGTTGTCGCAGTGCTCAGGACGCTGCCCTGGGACTCCTCATTGACTATTGTCTCTGCAGCTGTAAATTTATCATTCTAAAAAAACTGTCTCTCTGATAGTCATGCGAGCTGCAAAAACATCTATTCCAGAGTTTATATCAAATAAAGAAATCACTACCCTTGAATAACGCATTGTTTATGGAAAGAATGATAAAAGCCAAATGTTGTGTGGCAAGTATTGAAGATGTGCGGGAATTTAGGAACCTTTAGACGTCGCTTAAGTGACTATTTTTAGATGAGGTTGGTTAGAAGCTTGCCCAATAGAAATATTCGTTAATTCAGTCCGGCGTTAAGTGCCGCTTCGAACAGTTATTGTATTCAGACGATAAGCTGTTATAATTGTTCAAGAAGACGTTAATGCTACGAATATTTATTCAAATACTTTACTTCGTTGGAATGAGTTTGTTTGAAATTATAATAAGATAGTTAACAAATCTTACCATGACCAGCGAGGTTTCTTGCAGGTGTCTGTGACCTCGAGGTGGATTCGGCGCTCATCCGTGTTTCCTCGTCGATCACGTGGATCGTTGACATCCCATCGCTTCGATTCACCTCTAGGTACTTCTTCGATGAAGGCGTGAGCCAGTTCTGTCGATTTGGTGCACCGAAAGCATCCTTCGAGTCCTTCAGCTCTGTTTTCTTCAAGTTCTCAGGACCCAGCCGGCCTTGATTTGTCTTTGCAGGTCCAGCGCCGACGTCTTGATCCAACTGAGACATGATTCTGGAGTTCAATAACGATGGAACCTGGCCCTCTAGATCACCGGAAGCTGCAGAAGACGCTTGAGCCATGAGTGAGCTTTTCAATGGCTGTCTGAGTGCTTTATAGAGCTCTGAAGAGTCATGTCGCGTTTCAGTCGACTCGTCGTCCAATGTTATCATTGTGCAATCTTCCACGGCTGGCAGGTCTTGGTTCCGTCTTGCTCGTTTGCCCACCGACATCTCCTGTTTGTCATATTTTCTCTTTCCCCGACCTCGACCACGGCCACGTTTAGGCGGTGCGTAACTTCTCTGGTTCCTGCACGTCCTCTTTGGCCTTTCGTACTCCTTGGGCTCACGAGGATTTACCGCTTGAGCAACATCATCAAGGGCTAGTGGATCTTGAGGCAATTGCGCTGAGGGTTGTTGAAACTGCAAGGCGTTTCGTCTTGGTCTGCCACGTTTCTTCGGCGTTTTCGGCTCGGGAATCCTTAGCGCAGGCACTTCATCAATTATCATTATGTCTTGACTGGAATTGGAATTTTCATTGACGATTATGAGCTCTGGATGATGCTCGATTATTTCACAATCGTCTGGAGCATTGCTTGGAGATTGAGATAGCATGTTCTTCAGCTTTTCACTCATTGAGATTTCTCGCTCTGCCGGTTTATTTGGTCGCAATTGCGTGATGCTGATCTCCTGGCTGATGACATTCATCTGCTGGCGACTGATGGCACTCGAATTTGGTTGGTCGAAATTAGCTTGCTTCTGCTCCTTTGGCACAACTGGTTGGATAGTCACTTCTGGAAGCATTTGTGAGAGTTTTGCTTCCAATTTTGCTTTCTTTGATTCGATTGGCGATAGTGTTACGTCCTTGCGCTTTGACGAAATGTCTGCTGAACTTTCTGATCTTCTGACCAGCTGAATTGGCTCGATTGTTACCTCTGACCTGTTGACAAGCTGCTCTCTCTTTTGGGCAAAGGCAAGATTGTCATCTGAAGAATCCTTGAGCTTCTGTGCGGATTCTGTGTCGTTGGCCACAATCGTTGGGTGGCCTGTCTTCGACAGTTTGATCTTCATCAACTCAATTGTCGTCGTGGAGTCGCCACTCTTGTGAGCTTTGGCTTCTCGTTCCTCGTCTGCGTCTACAGGTCGGAGCTGAACTATCGAAGCATCGCCTGTCTTGGACAGTTTTATCTTCATTGTTGAATCCATGCGCCTGGGCTCTTGTTGATTCTCTTCTTGCCTCTCTGGATGAACAATTGTTGCGTCACCACCCTTCGACAGCTTGATCTTCATTCCTATCGATGATTCAGATCTCTTTGGAGTGCTAGGAATTGATTCTCCGTCTTTTGCACTAGAAGATTCAATTGAAGCTGGCGATATCTGACTTGACGCACTTCTGTGTCTATCTTTGTGGTCATCAGACACCTCTGAATGAATTATAGATGCGTCGCCGCTCTTTGAAAGTTTAAATTTCATTCCCAGGGGCGATTCTGTTCGTCGCGGAGCATCGGGAATTTCCAATTTATCTTTAGTGTCATTTGTAGAGTCTGATGGAATAAGTGAAGCTCCTCCCTTCCTTGAGAGTTTGATCTTCATCCCTATTGGCGAGTCAGTGCGCTTTTGATTGTCTTGAAGAGTTTCTCCTTTCTCTTTTCCTTTTACATCCTTCCCTTCTTCGTGATCACAAGGCAGAATTGATGCATCACCTGTCTTGAAGAGTTTTATCTTCATTCCAAGAGGTGATTCGGTTCTTTTTGTTATATCCTGCGATGCATCAGTTCGTTCCTTGGACTTAGTTTCCCTGCATTCTTCCTCTTGTTTGTCAGGCTGAATGATTGAGGCGTCTCCACTCTTCGATAGCTTGATCTTCATGCCTAGTGGAGAATCCGTGCGCTTTGGAGAATCTAGAATTGCGTCTAGCTTGTGTTTAGAGGCTTCTTTAGTCTCTTGCTGAACAATTGACATGTCCCCAGTCTTCGAGAGTTTGATTTTCATACCCAGGGGCGACTCTAGTCGTCTGTCTTCCGTGGAATCGAACTTCTCTGATTGCACGATGGAAGCATCCCCGGATTTCGAGAGTTTTATCTTCATACCGAGGGGCGAAAGAGAACAAGGACCCTCTGTGTGCCATTGTAATGCTGCCTCGTCGACATTATCGTTGGAAATAATTGAGGGATGACCACCCTTTGACAATTTCAACTTTATTTTTCCTAGCTTTTGACCAGGACTGTCTTCAGGATTAGGAGAATTCGTGGCCGAACGAATTTTCGGACTTTTTGGTGATCGTGGCTCAGCACAATCAGCCAATGCTGACTTGGCAATCTTTAGAATTATCCTTGGCGAACCAACACTCTCAAGATCGTGCTTTTCTGGGTCTTTTCGAGATGTATCCACTATTTTCATTTCCTCTCGAGACTTTTCAGCGGTGGTTTTTGGCGATTCTAACATCTTCTGGTAGTTTTGCATTCGTGCATCTCGTGGAATCAGTAAACTTGTCTTAGGAGTCATTGGAGTATCACAGATTCTCGCTGATTCCACGACAGGGATCTCGATTTTCGGTGGTTCTTTTAGTCGTTCCTCCAAGATTGAAGTTTTCGGAATAATTACTGACTTTGTTGTTAGCATGCATTGCGTGTGTTTCAATTCAACATTAGCTTTGTCAATGCTTACCGCTTGAATTGGTTCATTTATAATTTGAGTCTCTGCTAGCGTGTCTCTAATATCCTCAGAAGGTTTTTTGTTTACAGGCAAAATCAACTGTTCAGTAGAAGTGACTTTTGCTTCCTCATTCAGCTGCTTTTTCTCATTTTCCAACTTGGCTGCCTCATTTATTATTTCCGCTTCTGATATGGCGATAGGATCGGTCACGATTGACTCGAGCTCGACCGCCAAGTCTGCTACCTCTTCCGGAATTTCCGGAGTTGGTGTATAAAGAGTCGAGGAGTCTTCTTTTTCAGTCAAATCATCCACTTCGCTCTCCACCATTTTTGGTGATAGTTCCGATGGTGATTCAATCACGTTTTCCTCCGATTCCTGCAGGAATTTAACCGCAGATTCGAGTTCAGATATTTCTGTATTCGTTTGTGAAGCCTCTACTCCAGAATCAATATCTACCAAGGGATCAACCAGGATGTCATTAGGGATTTCTAATTTGTCTTCCTGAATCACACTGAAAGACATGTCCAGTTCAGGCGCCTCCTGATTGTTTAGTTTAGGTTGCAAGACTTCTTGAACACACTCTTTATCTACTTCAATCTTTTCTTTAGGATCTTCAAGACTTCCTGCGATCACAGTTGCCATTTTCTTTGCTTCATTTTCACTTTCTGCGTCGACACCTAACATGACATCTTCTGATTCATCAAGAGTTTCAATGGCATCGGTCAGAAAAGCGTCTACTTCATTAACAGCTTCAGCTTCTGGTTCCGTAAGCAAGATCCCGAGATCTGCTTCTTTAACAATAGGCTCTATGTCTTCAAGCTCGTTCAGTGCATTTCCCTCAATGGGCTCGTCAACACTCATGGACGCTTCGACTGTTGGGATGAGATCCAAGTCTAATAGACCTTCTAGAGCGTCAATGCTCTCTGCTGCTATGGGATTTTTCAGATCGTCGATTGGAAGCGTCTTATCTATGTCTGAGATAGCTTCAGTAGTTTCTAAGTCTTCGACAGCTTCAGTAATCAGCGGAAGAATCTCAGGATTTGGAAATACCTCTGCAATTTCTTCGTCCATCTCCTCCGGCACATCAAGGATTGTTTTCAGATCTTCAACACTGTTTACTGTTTCTAAAATGCCTTCCATTATCTCTTGCGGTTCTTCTAATGATTTTTGTTCAAGAATTTCTGGCTCTTCCGCTGCCGGTTCTGTGACATCTTCAATATTTTCATTGATTTCGGGAATTGTTATTTCTGTCTCAGTGTCATTTTCTTCAATAGGTTCTTCTTCTGTCGTTTCGAATTCTTCGATCTCAACAGCCTCCTCTTCTAATTGTGATTCTGTTTGTTGTGATAGCACTTCTTCATTTGCCAATTCAGCAGGAGTGGTAGCCTCGGGTGCATTTGTTGGCAATAATTCTTCAGACTCCTCTTCAGGCTTAGATCCTTTCGGTTCAGCAATAACGTCCATTTTATTTTTTATATTTTCAGTTTGATCTTTTTCTGCCTCCTCTACCTCGTTCTCGACGATATCTTCTAGATCTGGAGCCAAAGGTAACTCTTCTACAGGATCTTTTTTATCCTCACTGTCGTCAATATTTGTCGGAGAATTGGGTTGAATCTCTGGTATTTCTATTTTCGGAATATCCGACGTTGTTGAATACGTCTGAGGCTCTTCATTATTGTCGTTTGACTCTTCTAATTCCGCTACCACTTCTGCCATAGCTCCATCGACTTTCTGTACATCATTCTCTGTATGTAAATGTTCTGCTGGGTTTGAATTGTTAATTATTGTTGAATAGTTTTCAATGACTTCAGAATCTTTAGTCTCAGGTGAGGATGTTGGATGTGTCTCTTCCTCAATGATAGATTTTTCTTCTAATTCTGCAGGAATTAGCGCTGTCAATTTTTCATCTTCTACGCAGTCTTCGTTGGAAACTACGTTTTCGTCCATTTTATCAGACTTCATATCGCTCTCTGGAATATCTGTTTTAGTTTCGTCGACTTCCATTTTACTTCCTTCTATAGTTGAAGGGTCTATTTTTGCTTCTGGAGATAATTCAAATGGGATGACTGCAGTCATGTCTTCAACAGCAACAGGAACGTTCGTATTCTCCTCAGTAATTGATACCTTCATGGCCTCCATTGTTTCCTCGACCGATTCTGTAGATACTTTTTCTTCATTCATCTTTTCTTCCATCTTCGCAGGTGTATCAACTGTGATTTTAACTTCACTTTCTGCTACTGAGATATCCATAGGATCACTGTCATTAAGTTCTGTCGATTCCACTGCCGGAGAAGATTCAAATTCTTGAGGTTCTGACGAAATAATACTAGTTTCGTTTGTCTCTCTTTTCAACGCCGGCCCATTCGATTCCTCTTGACATTCTAATACAAAATCAGGCTGTGGGTTTTTATCTGTTTCGTTATCATTATTTTTCTCTTCCACAATTACACTCGTTTTATTATCAATCGATTTTTCGTCTAATGGATCAGTGTTTTGTTCGATTTCGAAAGCTTTTATGTCATTTGACTCTGTATTTTCAGAATTTTGAACTTTTGGAGAAGGCAAAGGTTCCTCAGTTTCTACGCAGTCCTCGTTGGAAACAAAATTTTCGTCCATTTCATCAGACTTTTTATCATTCTCTGGAATATCTTCCTCTACTGATGATGCTGTATGAACCTGGTCAGGAACTTTTATTGGTTCTTCCATGGACTCGTCTTGTTCGGGAGGCTCAATTTGTGCTACAGATTCATTGACTCCAGTTGATTCTCTGATAACTTCTTGTTCAGAGCCTTTCAATTCCCTATTATCTGTGTCAATCACAGATGTAGAGTTCTCATTCGTAGATATTAGAGATTCTACAGCCTCTCTAGCAGATTCTTCCTTAGTCATATGACTTGCATCTTCTGTTGAGAAAGTTGGTGAGACATTTGCACTTTCATCGACAGTTTTTGTGCATTCAAGCGCTGCAAAATCGTCTTTCTTTGACTCGAGGCTAAGTCGTCGGTCCACAAGAGGCTTACAAGAGAAAACTACCTTCGGCTCTTTATCAATTGGCATTTCATCGAATTCAGCGTCTTGAGAATCATCAGAAGTGTATGCTTCTCCTATTAGTTGAAGACTCTTGCTCATCCCAACCACATCCGTTCTGTTTGTGCTTCCACTGCTTACTTTTAATTCTGAAACAATAAAGAAACATTATATTGATATCAAGTTACAAAATACAATAATTATTGATCCCTCAGTACAAATTTTACCCTTTCTTTTACCTTCCTCCTGTGACTGTTGAGCTTCAGCAACATTTGTACATTCACTGGTTTCATTTGTAGCTTTTTCAACATTCGACAAAACTGTTGTATCACTCACGATTAAATCAGAATCATCACTAAGTTTGTCATTGTCAATTTTGGCACTAGAATCGTTATTTTCTACAGCAGCAACAATTTCTTTTTCGTCCAAGCGAGTCTCTGGGGGATGAACTGATGCATCCTGAGTGTCTGTCCCACCATTTGGTGGATTCTTATAAGCTGAATCAGCTTTAGAATCTGTAATAATCTCAGATAGAGCAGCAATTTCACTTTCCAGGGTAGACTCGCCAACGGGCTCTGATTGAACGCCGATGATGTCGTTGATGTCCATAATGCTTAGTGCCTCTGTGTCATAAGTCTCAGAGTCGCTATCAACACTGTAGGGTGCATAACGTTCCGGAGACTCATCCTTACTCAATTGTCCCTCATTCGAACTAGAGTTTCCCTCTTTTGAGCCAAGTAGGCCCATTTTAGAGGTCTCAGACATCGCTTTCAGTACAGTGTGAATAGCGTGTTACAACTGGAAAGATGGTGAACCCATGAAGCGTTCACTTGGTGGCATGCTTTTTTCCAGTTGAAGAACAGACCACGTTTACATTGTTACGCAGCAATTCTCATTGAAATACTGCATTAGCGAATTTTTAAACAATAGTTTGACTCCGGTTTGTTTAAACTAACGTTCTCTATGAAACATAACCAATACGCTTTTATCACTGGTAAATTAACTCACTTTTCTTCGTTAAATTACGCCTATTAGTGACTACAAACAAATGTTCTTCGAGTATCACGTTTGCACACGTCCTTTTCTGTTCACAAATAGTCCTCGCTATTTTTCAATCCATTGTCGTAATCACAAATTACAACTTTAGCACCGACGCTAAACAGGCCCTATTCCCCAATTCTACTTGAAAATTTCCAGTGCTAGTGACACAAACGACACAACATTCCACCGACCAATAGATTTTGAGGAAGAATAGAAAGAACCAATCAGCGACAGAGGTGCTCAAATGCGTATGTACACACCGCAACGATCTTTTACACGCACAATAGGTAAAGTAAAAAACTGTTATAGTGTCGGCTTATTACTTACAGTCGGTAATATAAAATTCTAGTGGAATTTTACCGGCACCTGCACCTCTATTTTCAAATGAATTTTTTTTACAAATTCTCAATTTTGTTTTTTACATGTTGTCACCTGTGATACATAGTTCTGTAGGGAAGTGAAAGGTCAGAAAAACGAAATTTTACAGGAGAATAAAGAAACTAATATATTCCAACGATTTGCCTAATATTGCGGAAAGAAATTATTTTTTAGAGATATTCGTTGATTGTTTTGCATTCAATGGGAGGTTATGAATTTTTACTTATGTACATACGTAAATGCACCAAGCAATGTCCGGGACTGTCTCATATTCCCACCCGTGCAAAGTCCCACTCAGTTGGCAACACTGATGTTGGACGCAAAAAGCATGAACTAGAGTAATTGCAGATGGGACACTTTATTTTAAAGATTCTATACTTCATTTAAGTTAACTTCTGAGTTCATTTAAGTTAATTTTAATTAATTAGCTGCATATGGGTATTGAATGGTCAGTTACTTAATTA
>JABSMT010051760.1:0-12936 GCA_018902335.1 Eumacrocentrus americanus
CTTGTTTTAAATAATAAAGGATATCTATTTATTATTTAATTAAAGAAAAAATTTCTGGAAAGAAGTGAATAGTTAATTAGAGTTGTTAAAAAACAATATTTAGTATATTTGAGTAATTTTTGTTCTTTGTGTGTACATGTTAATTATTTTTTTCAGCATACATTCTCGATGGAATTTTCTCACATCGTTCGTAAGACTGAGTATTATTGCCTGGATAGCATTCATAGTTTTTGTATTTCGAAAGTTTATCGTTTTGAGTTACGGAATGACTCCCCTCACAGCGAAGGACTTGATGAAATTGAGGTGGAGCGACACGTGGGACTTTATTGTGCATAAACCGTGAATGTAAGTCTGAAGAAAAAGCGAAATGAAGAAATGATATTGATGAGTAAGAAAAGCATAGACATTAGTGTATAATAATGTTAAACTTTTCATGAAATCCACCAATATTTTTGAAATATTTTTACACAGTTGTCATCGTTTTAAAATTCTATTTTACAGATTAATATACATGTAGAATTAGTAGATACAATTTTTTCAGCATATTGTGCATTGTTATATATATATTATTGTATTAATATTATATTCGACGAATATCGCCTTAAACTATGTACATATACACGCGTTCGCGATACATATTTTGTGGCCGATTACAAATAGATTGAATTTTTTAACGAATATTTTCGTCCAATTGCACACTGCTTATTAACATCAGACAATATGTTTATATCATTATGCACGATGATTTTGGTTTTTACGTATAATTTTTTATAATACTTTTATCCATTAATATTTAGAGCATTTTTATATATTCTTAATTGATTAAATCAATATTGATTGAAAAACATCCCATCGAATATATCTTCGAACACACGTCACTAATATAAAATGAACAAAATAAGAAAATTGTTGAACAAAAAAAACTTTCTTATTATTGAAGAATACATGACTATGCTATACGTTATTTTTTTACCTACATAAGATGATTACTATTATTACAATTATGACAAGTTTCACTTCCAATTCGTTTACATAAAATAAATAATACAATCATCCATCATATTTATTATACAATCAATTCGATGTAAAATCCATTTACATTGTACCACCTATTTCAATTATCGTTTTTAATATGAAACAATGGACGTATGTTGGAAAATTTATGAATATATGTGGCGTTAGTTAATTTGTACATGAAAATTTACAATTTTTAAAATAGTCGAAGAGCGTTTATGAATTTACAATTCTCCAAAGATTGAAATGAAACATTGAACCGTACAATTTGCTCCGAAATAGCGAAAAAAAAGGCAGGTTCGTATTGTATCACAATTCATAAATACGTATTTTACACTAGAGGCATTTTATTATATCATTATTTTAATGATACGTAAATACGATGGATCGTATTAAACCATCTCGAATGCTGTCTGCGCTGTTTCCAACACCAAAGGAGAAAAACACAGTGTCGCACGTCATCCTTTGCACACAGTCTCCCATGGGATACCAACCAGCTTTGTTGAATACAACTCCAACTCGGTAGATCTATACCCACAATTATTATTTATCAGGAAATCATTAAAAGAAACATATAGAACAACTCTAAATCCAACTAACCTTGTGCTTTTGAATATAAACTGGCCTGTTGAAACCAATTTCAACGAGAGTACCAGTCGTAGCTTTCGTCGTGAAATGAGTGTAAGTTAATCGAGAGCCTTCAGAATCAAGTAAATGAGCATACAAAATTTCTGTGTACGTTCCATCAACAGATCTCGGTATCTGATTTCCCTGAGAACCAATAACACGTTCGATAAGAATAGAAAATTAATATTCATAAATAGTTATACTTATTTCATAAACGAAATGTACTTACTTCACAGGCAACCTGCGTGGGGACTTGGACCCCAATAACGCAAATATTTTTATCAACGCTGAACGTCACAGAGCAGTCCAACACGCTGGAGTTTAGACAGTCTGTTTGTTGTCCCATTGATCGTAAGCAGTAATATTTGGGGCCATCTCGAATCCCACCTTCAATCAATACTGTTGGAAGATTATTGCACGAGGATGAGCTTCCTGGCTCTTTTCTCGTGTTGCCATCGTTCGCCGTTGGATACGACAGCCAAGAATTGTCACTCTCACGATCTACATCGCAGCCAAAGAAAGAAGGATGATTCAGTGAGGTAGACGGAAAGTGAGACGTGAGATTTTGCCAAGGGGTTATTGAGTTTATCTGACCAACGGGACGACCGAAGCCAGTCTGATTGAACTTCTGAAATCAAATATATGCTCATAATTATCGTAAATCAATTAACTAAAGCAAAAATTGACAAAAATACATACTTGACCCCGAAGATTGATGCCAGGTCTTCGTGGTTTTCCTCTGTGTAGTGGATTTGTGGAGAATCCCTCAGGCATAGGAATATTACTTCCACTTGATGAAACATTCATGAGAATAGCGAAAGCTTCGTCACGAGATAACAGAGGCGACCTTCCAGGACCCTCAGCAAATTGTTGTGGTGTGAGGGTTAAGAATCTGATTTTCGACAAGACATTTCCAATCACTGATCTCAATGACTTTGCATCTGTTGGATTCAGTGACTTTCTGTTGCACTCAGCCTTTGACCATCGTTCAATAGCAACAAACAATTCAATTTCAGAATCAATTTGAAGCTCGTCTTGCTCGAACAACGTTACGATAGTCCCTAGCTCAACCTCTTCCCAACTGGGCTCGTTCAGAACTTCATTCGTCTTCGTACAAATGATCTGCAGACATTTTTCCATGAGCACAGGCTCCTCAAAGAGCTTTGCAAATTCATAAGCCCTGCAGGCTTTATTTGGGGACAAGTCCGACCAGAGGAATTTTGTACATTCCTCAACCAAGTATGGTAGCATGTACTTTTTGGCACAGTAACACAATTCACAAGCCAGCTCAAAGGATCCCAAGTCGACCTTGTCTGTGTAGATGTACTCCAAGAGAGTTTTAAATGCCTCTGGTTGTACATCTCGAATGGGAATTGGATCAGTCTTCTCTGCCATACTCCCATAGAACATAGCCTCAAAAACCGGACTGGACATGGCCAGGAAAAGCTTGTGGCCCTCGAGAATCTGCTGTTGAGGCTCTTGGCCAACGATGAACTTGCAGTCTGACCATTGTCCAGTCTCCAGAAGATAACGTCCTCGTTGGGCAACCTTCTGTTTGGATATTTGCCAGTCACAGGGGGGTAATGTTGGTTTTTGGGGCAGACCCATCTCACAGAATATTCAGAGATTGCTCTGATTTACACGCAAGATCTCACTTATTTCTGTGATCTCAAGTAGTCCAGTATACAGCTAACTATTAATAGTCCGAGTCACGTTATAAACAAATTCCCAAAAAAGACTGCGTGGGACGATATCTTGGCTTCTGCACCACCGATCTTGGCGTCTCAGAATAACAAAGACGGACAAATAACAGTTTGACTTGTTACTTGGATGACGTTTGTACGGAAATACGAGCCATCGTTTTATTCTAAATAGACTTTTTCTTTGAATAAACAAGCTTGCAATCTAACCTCTTACAATTTACTATATACTAGTTAAATGCAGTATCAGATTACCATAAACATATAGCTTGTCATTCAACTCTAAACACTTTTTTCACCTTACGACCCGCGCACTAAACTTTCATCCGCGCCATCTTGAATCTTTCCAGACACTTTCCCCCTGTTACGCTTTTCCGGAGTCGTTGACCCTTTACTTTCATCAACAACACAATATTAATCGTTGACGAAGCTTCATAATTACTTACATTCCATTTTTCGAGAATAAAAATAGCATGATAATAATGGGAATTGTCAGATAAAAGCCACAATAATAATATTCATAACTAGCATTTTGTCCTTTATTTTCACTATTTACACAATTTTTCAGCTTTAAATGAAATAAAAAAATTAATTCGATAATACATTTATTGTGTTTGTACAAGAATGAATTCATTTATTTGGATATATTCATGATTTTTTATTATTATTCATGCAAATAAAATTTCGAATGTCAATATTTGTTTGCGCGAAAAATTGTCCAGTACGAAACTTGATGACCGTAGTAGGTTTCCCGAATGGCGCATGCACGGCTCAGCTGTGTGCAGTCAGGGGACAGTTTTGTGCCGAGTTGTAATGCATTTTATCGTGCTTTTAACGAAATAACCAAGTGCTAGACACTGCCTCGTTCTTAATAGGTACGTAACGAGTCACAGAGAAGTGTATGATTAGATCTCTGTGTCGAGTAAACACGGCGAAATCTGTATTCTTTTGTCAAGGGCTCAGGGGCACCTGCCGTTGAGACCCACCTAACTCGCTAGACTCGCTGTCAGGGCCCCGCGATCTGTCATCACTCGAATTTCGTATTAATTTTTTCATATTTCCAACACCACTCACACGATAATTCAGTGATCACGTGTGCTATTAATTCGTATCATTATTTGTTTTTTCAGAAAAATGGACCTCGATACTACTTTTGCAGTGGATGTCAATAATTCTTCGTCCCGTTGTACTTAGTTGTCCAAGCAAAGGACCACAGAGGAGGTTTAATGAACGAAACAGGAGAACGCTCGAGGTCATTGAGTTAGCTATTTGCCTTGAGAAATGGAAGTGATACGTGACGAGGACCGGCGGAGACGCCTCAGAGCTCTGGAAGAGAAGATCAAGGATCCAAGAAGTATTTCCAATATTGATTGTCTTCTGGACACTGTCCAGGCGCTTGTCGCTGACTGTGAACATTCAAGTGTCAAACGCATGAAGAACATTGAGGCATACATGAATAGATGTGAGTATGAACATAGGGGAAAAAAACTACATTACCATTTTTTGTTTGTTATCTAACTATACACACATTCACACATACTTACTTACTATTCAATAATTGCAGATGACTCAGTGGCTCAGGAAATTAACAAAATGCGTATGCGCACAGATGACTTTACACTGATCAAAGTTATAGGACGTGGAGCATTTGGTGAGGTGCAACTAGTCAGGCACAATTCCACCCAAAAAGTGTATGCCATGAAGTTACTTAGTAAATTTGAAATGGTAAAATGAATCGTAAACTTCTAAAATCACATTTTTTTTTTCTACTCAAAAACTAATAATTACCATCATTAATGTGTTGTTGACAGATTAAGCGATCTGATTCAGCATTTTTTTGGGAGGAACGAGACATAATGGCACACGCAAACTCTCAGTGGATAGTTCAACTACACTTTGCCTTTCAAGACCACAAGTACCTCTACATGGTGATGGATTACATGCCTGGTGGGGATTTAGTTAATTTGATGTCCAACTACGATGTGCCTGAGAAATGGGCAAAGTTTTACTGTGCTGAAGTTGTCCTGGCACTTGATGCAATTCATCTCATGGGCTTTGTCCACAGAGACGTTAAGCCAGACAATATGCTCCTCGACAAGCACGGTCACTTAAAACTAGCGGACTTTGGTACTTGTATGCGAATGGATGTGGTAAGTAAAGCAAAATAATTAATGCAGACATTAAATCCTAAAGATCGTCGTTATTCCAGGATGGATTAGTGAGATCTGATACAGCCGTCGGTACACCTGACTACATATCTCCAGAGGTACTTCAGTCCCAAGGAGGTGAGGGTGTTTATGGACGTGAATGCGACTGGTGGTCTGTGGGTGTCTTTCTGTACGAGATGTTGGTCGGCGACACACCTTTCTATGCAGACTCCCTCGTGGGCACATACTCGAAAATCATGGACCATCGGAATTCCCTGCACTTTCCCCAGGAAGTCGACATCTCTCACGCGGCCAAGAGCTTGATCTGTGGTTTTCTCACAGACCGAACTAATCGTTTAGGAAGAAATGGGGTTGAAGAAATAAAGAATCATCCATTCTTCAAGAACGACCAGTGGACCTTCGACAATCTTCGTGAATGTGTTCCTCCAGTCGTTCCAGAACTTTCAGGAGACGACGACACAAGTAACTTCGATGATGTCGACAAAGAAGACACTCCAGAGGAGAGTTTTCCCGTGCCAAAAGCCTTTTCTGGAAATCATTTACCTTTCATAGGATTCACTTACTCTGGAGATTATCAATTCTTGGTTTCTCCTGGCAAAGAGTCTGTGGATGGTCTAGAGAACCATATAAATAATGGTGTGACTGATGATGTGAAGATTTCACAGCTGGAGAGTGTGCTTGAGAGGGAGAGGAGACAAGTGGAGACACTGGAGTCTCGTCATCGTGCCCTCACTGCTCAGCTGGAGACTATAACTCGACGCGAAACAGAGGTGAGGGAAGAGGCTGGCAGGGCTGACAAAGAACTGACGATCCTGAGACACAGTTACAAAGAAGTGCAGCGTCGTGTTGAGCACGAGACAGAAGCCAGAAGAAAGGCAGAGGGTTTGCTGGCTGAGCTGAAAAAAAAATTCGATGAGGAGCAGAGCAGACGAGCTCGTGATGCGTCGAATTCCCAGCAGACTTCTGAACGTGTTTTGACATTGGAGAAACAGATCAAAGAGATGCAGAGTAAGCTAGAGAGAGAAACAGAGTCTGCAACGAGGATGAGAAAGCAGGCAACGGAAGTGACGGTTGCTAGACAAACTGCCAAGCAAATGGCAAATGAGCTGCAGGCAGCTAGGGCTCAGCTGCAGACACAGACAGACTCTTTGCAGCAGGAGGTTGCAAGTCTCCAAGGCCAGCTGTCGAAAGAACGCAGCTCGAGGACTCAGGCTTCGACTTTGATTGCCGAACTCGAGTCACGACTTGCTTCTCTTTACGTTGAGCTTGAAAGAAGCAGGGAGAAAGAGGAAAAAGTGATGTTGGACAATCGACAATTAAATGAACGAGTGTCTGCCCTGGAGAAGGAGACTGCTAGTTTGACTTTGGAGCTGAAAGCTGCTCAGGCCAGATACAATCAGGAGGTGCAGGCTCATCAAGAGACAGAGAAGTCGAGGATGCTGTCAAAAGAGGAGGCAAACATGGAAGCTGTTAAAGGTAAGAGGATTTTAATAAATAAATAAAATTCAAAAAGAAAATGGCTGTGTAAGCTTTTCTTTAGCCATGTAAATAACATTTGGAATGTAAAAATCGTCTAAACTTCATTGCATGCGGCAGGACGAATGAACAGAGTGATCAAAGGTAACACAAGAGACAAATGTTAGCTACATAAATTCGATAATAACAATATTTAAAATATTAACTATTCATTTCCTATCATTCCTAATACTGCTGCTCATCGACGATTCTCTGTCTATTTACGTACGTAGCTGTACTTATTACTAATCAGTGAACATCAACAGAAATAATCATATCTCTATCATTTATTTGATCATCAGCCTTACAAGTTAAACTAAACGAGGAAAAGAGTGGGAGACAACGAGCAGAGCTCTTGGCCCAGGAAAAGGAGCGTCAGACATCAATGCTCTCGGTAGACTATCGCCAGATCCAACAGCGACTGCAAAAGTTGGAGGGTGAGCACCGGCAAGAAGTCGAAAAGGTGAAGGCACTTCAGGGTCAAGTCGAGCAAGAACAGCAGAAGAGGAATCTACTTCAGACAGATTTGGCGCAGCAATCATCTGAAGCCGGGCGATTACGCGCTCGCGAGCAACAGTTGGTTGGCGAAGTCAGTCAATTGCGCGAAGCGAAGCGCCAGATTGACGAAGAACTTCACAATCTCAAGACCCAGCGCAATGTTGATTTACTTCAGACGAAGGAACTTCAAGAACAGCTTGAAGCTGAAGCTTATTTTTCGGTAAATATTCACTTTTTTGTTCTTGATCTTTAATAAATAGCTGGGTAAGCCATTCTTTGCCTCTTCACGTTTCAAATAAAATTTATTAATGACGATCAATATTAATCTCAAAATCATAAAATTTTTCAGGTTAATAATTTTAAATCAATCAAATTATTTTTTTTAATATTCTACAATATAATTGTGTGTCTATGCAGACATTGTACAAAACCCAGACTCAAGAGCTTCGTGAGGAACTGGACGAGAAAACAAGACTCCAACAGGAACTTGAGGAGGAAAGAAGTTCGCTGGTGCATCAATTACAGCTGTCTTTGGCACGGGGTGACAGTGAGGCTCTGGCCAGATCCATAGCCGAAGAGACTGTCGCAGACTTGGAGAAAGAACGAACGATGAAGGAGCTGGAATACAAGGACGGCTTGGTGAAGCATCATCACGAGCTCGCAGCCAAGGAGCAAATGGTAAACAGGCTTAGGGATGGCGACGCCGAAATGAAAAAGACTGTTGAACAGTACCTGAAAGAGAAAGAGGATGCCGTGAAACGAGTCAAGGAACTTCAGGAACAACTTGTCAAGGCCCAGTCGAATGTCGAGGAAATCGACAGGCTCAGCAGTAAATTAAAGACCGAGACACTGCTGAAGGAACAGGCTATCAATAAATTGACACAAATCGTTGTTAGGAAAGATTTCTCAGCTGGTGGCAAGACAAAGAACAAACCGTCTTCAGCAGATCTTCGCAAGAAGGAGAAGGATTGCAGACGATTGCAACAAGAGCTTACTCAAGAGCGAGAGAAATATGGACAGTTGGCAGCTAAATGGCAGAAAGATTTGCAAGATTTACAAGTAAGTAGTTAAAAAATATCAATCATTTAGTTTTTTATTGTATTTAGTATAATTGTATTGTTATGTTTATTTTTTTATGCTTGTATACATCATTGTATTTATCTATTTAAACAGTCGCAGCTCGTCGAAGAGAATCAATCAAAACTTCGGCTCCAAATGGAATTGGACTCGAAGGATTCAGAAATAGAGACTCTTCAGATGAAAATTTCGTCAATGAATTCGGAAACAGCGAGTGTGTCGTCAATTGAGAACGATGGCGACGATTCCGTTCTTCCCGACCATGGTGCCATGAGACTCGAAGGCTGGTTAAATGTGCCGAATAAACAAAACATAAAGAGGCATGGCTGGAAGAAACAGTACGTTGTGGTTTCTTCGAAGAAAATTATTTTCTACAACAGTGAACACGAAAAGCTTAATGCAGATCCCGTATTGATATTGGACTTGAGTAAAGTCTTTCACGTCAGATCTGTCACTCAGGGAGATGTTATTAGAGCAGACGCCAAAGATATTCCTAGGATATTTCAGGTATCATTGATGTTTGATATATAATGGCTGTATTAAACTGACAAAAAAAATGATTAACAAATTCATTTACAGTTACTCTATGCTGGCGAAGGCGAAGCTAGACGCCCTGGTGATGAGGGCAATGCGCTACCAGGTCCAGAGTTACCTCAGTTAGCTGATAAACCAGGCACACAACCAGTCAAGGGTCACGAATTTATTTCAATATCTTATCACATGCCCACGACTTGTGAAGTGTGTTCGAAGCAACTTTGGCACATGTTTCGACCACCACCAGCACTGGAGTGTCGACGTGAGTATTTTTCTATCATTTTATTTATCAATTTTACATCGAAAACGCATTAGTTATTAATTTTTTGTCATTCAGGGTGTCACATAAAGGTGCATAAAGAGCATTTGGACAAAAAAGAGGACGCAATAGCTCCGTGCAAGCTTCATTACGATCCGAATAGTGCTCGTGAGCTTCTGCTACTCGCTGGCAATCCCGAGGACCAAAAGTACTGGGTGACACGTTTATCCAGGCGTATACAGAAGTGTGGTTACAAGGCAAATTCGCACGTCGATGGTACAGGCCAACGTGTATCGCCAAGGTAGCGTAATTGGAGAGGCACAACCGGGGAGACTAAGTAGCTCTTGTATTGTGGCATCGCATGATTGGGTATAGCCGAGGTTAGCGCCGTTTGTTTTTGTCTTTTTCCCTACCTCAATTTATTCCCTTTATTTATTTAAACTTTGTTATTATTCTGAGATTAAATATTTTGTCACAGTATTCAGGAAGGTCAGTGAATATGCATGTCTATCCATGTGGTTGTTTTTTTTTGTATATTATGTTTTTGTTGTTTTGCAGTGGCCATTTTGCTTTGGGTTTTTGCATAAACTCTTGAATTACACCGAGAAAAAAATTTATCTATATGTGAATATATGTTTTCTTTGTACTGTCAAGTAATGTTTGTACGTTGAGTAATTATTACATTGAGACAGTAAGATCTAAATTTAGATAACTGACTATTTTTTTATGTTAAACTGTTATAAAAATTCATTTTTTTTTTTTCACAAAAATAATTTTTTTCTCAGTATACAAGCATATAATTATAATCAATACTGTCAATAGTAATTCCTGATTTTTCAGGGAGTCTACAAGATCAACTCTGAAGCCATACCTATCTGTGCAACAGAGATCTGCAACTCTACCAGCAAATGCGAGCATGGGTAAATGATCTTTAGCCATGTCACAGGAGCTAAAGCAATCGTTGAATTAATTCCGTGCTATTCATCGTAGTATTATCATATTTCCCGTGACTAAAAGCGTGTCGAGAGAATCTCAATGGCCAAAGTAGAGCGTCACGTAAAAGAAAACAAACATGAAAGACTTGGCAGCCCAATTTTGTATATGTATAATTTAATATTTGCCATTATCTCGTCAAGGGAGTTGGTTGAGCGGTGTCGTTGAGCTAATTTTTTCCCCTTGCTAGCTGTCGTGAATTGATGAGAAGCTTATCTATGTTTACTTGACCAATTTTTTTTTTTTTTTTTTCCTATTAATAACATACGATTTTGATATAATTTCCTCGATTGTAAATAGCGGGGATTGTGGAAACGGCCTGTGCGAAGATGGATTGTTTTTTTTTTCTCGAGATACACCTACGAACTTGGATCGTATAGTATTATTACTTTTATATGTATCTAAATACGAAGGTAGATGATCCAATCGTGAATGTTCGAGCGTACGAATTTACAAATGGGATAGCGTGATGGATAAATTTTCTTTTTAGATAAAAAAAGATGCTGGGAATAATGGTTATATAAACCGCGCGTTTTATTGTATAGTAGAAAGATATCTTAATAATTGTAAGGACTTTATATTTTTTCTTAAAGCGACGCGCAAAGAGATAAAAACAAAAAAAAATACAAATAATCACGGCGTCGTTGTAATATTATTAATCAATAAATTTGCGCGTTGTTTAGGAAATAATGTGATGAAATTGGGCAATTGTACGCCTGCACCGTTTAAATTAATGGTTGATAAAAAAAAATCCGTAGAAAGTGAAAACTCGTTGTGCACAGAACTGTCCTTTGAAGCTGGTGCTACGGGTTCTGCGCACGATTAATGCGACATTCTTTCGATAATTAATAATACGATAGCGACAAAAGAAAATATAAGAAAGTGAAGATAATAATTTATGGAGACAAAAAAAAACACCCAAAAACTGCCCTGTGCCTTCTTCCCTGCCTGGTCTCCCAATGTCGAATTCCTCAAGGAAACCAATAATAATTATTATATTTACTGCTGAAATACACAGCGAGGGAATGGAAGTGAATGAAAAAAAAGGAACAATAACAATCATGCGAAGAAAAAAAAATCTTGTTATACGATATTTTATTATTATTGTTTAGTTATTTACAATCTGTATAATATGAATTATTATTGCGATTAAAACTATTTTGTAGATAAGATGCCAATTTTCTTGGGGTGTTCACTGTCTTTTTTTAGCGGTGTCTATCTAAATGTTGGGATTTCTTCTCAATGGAGCGCTGAAATACATCGAACCCTCTCACGATTATTAACCGTGTATAGGCGACTAGGAAAACTCGATAATATGTACGGGAATGGATTGACGTAACGACTGCGAAAATGTCCTATGTTTTTTGTTTTATAGATTAACTCTTAACATTATATACAACATCGAAGATCTATCTTCGCTATCCTATTAGTATCTTTGTTTTTCTTTTTAGAGGCAGATTATTCGAAAGAACATGCATGGCCATGGAGATAAAATTGGAATACCAAGAGAGTTACACCACTCGTGTTGTGTGCCTACGTATAATTTTTTAATTTGACTTGATAAAATCGGTAACGATAAAGCTGTAAAAATCTCTGGAAATTGTGGAAAATCATCGAGCCATTTTTTGAAATTGAATTTCCATATTTTACACTGACAAAAAAAAATTATTAAAATCTATTAAACACTGTTTTAAACAGCCTTAAAGTATTATTACTTATGAAAGTCATAAAAACGAATAAATGTTCTTTAATAAATTAAATATTGCTTTAGGACTATTTGAAAAAATATTTCTTAAATCTTCATAATTTTTTTCTGAGTCAGTGTAAATAAAATTCCATTGTGCGGCATCGAACGAGTAAATTGGATAGGCGAATTAAATTTTCTATGTGTCTTTTACTTCCTGACGAAACCCACGAGACCACGACTAGCCAATTTAGTCCTGATACTCGGCATTATCATCAGCACATGGGGTTGCTGACGATGCTGAGACTGCGGCAGTTCCTGCTGTTGTTGGACTCGATTCTTCGCTGGTGTCTGTTCCTTGGCATTCGCCTGTCGCTTCTTGAAGGACTCTTGCTTGGCACCACTGCGTAAACAGAGAGGACTCACCTCACACACCGTCGTCTACTTATTGCTGAGAGACGGACAGGGAGAGGAGAATAGCGATAGAGAAGACAGCGTGACGAGTATGATACGCGAGGTTGATAAAATATCGTGTGTTGTGTTCAAGCGAAGCAAACAAAATAATTTGTGCTCGCCAAGAGGAAGATTTTTCGATTATTAATTATATCACACAGACGTTACTTACAGATATCTGGTAAGATCCTCGACGTCTACTAACATTGAATCTTGCTCCATATGAAGATCGTCTCGTCTAAGCAAACCCTCAACAAGTGCTTCGTTTAATATAGCGATTCTCGCGTGGAGATCATTTGCTACTACTTGAAGCTGAGCTACATTCAATTCTGTGAGGAGCACTCTCGAAAGTCGACGTCTGTCCTCACCCAATTGTACTCCAACCTGTATAAAAAAATATTTAGTTCAGAAATT
>JABSMT010051771.1:0-12934 GCA_018902335.1 Eumacrocentrus americanus
TTTTTTCGAAATATCTCGGGAACTATAGGAAATACGATAAAAATAGTTGGAATGAAATTTGTAGAGAATTTAATTTCCTACAAGATTGGTGTTAGTCATTTTTGTCGTATCTGCTATGGTTTTCGAGATAATTCGGAAAAATGTAAATTTAAATCACATTTTTTTTTTTTTTTACTAAATTTCATGTATCTTCTGAAGCATGAGAGATACGATGAAAATGGTTAAAATGAAATTTGTAGAGAATTTAATTTCCTACAAAAAAGGTATTATGCAAATTTATCGTATCTCGTAAAATTTTGGAGATATTTCAATTTTTCTGATTAATTTGCTGAAAACATAAAATTTAATGATGAATTTATTCTGCTAATTTTGTCAAATTAGATGAAAATAATTGTTAACAATTTTTTTATGAAAGACTGATAAACCATTATTGATGATGGAACAAAAAAAAATTTATTTTGAGGGGGGAAACACAATACAAAATGAAGGTCTAACCTCAGACGTTTTGGTTTAAAACTGTAGGTACGTTGTGGCTTATTTATATTTGGTAATTGCGACGCGGAGGACGTGGGAGTTGAGACTGTTATCGAAGGTACTGTTGCCGAGCGTTGTACCAATTGTCGTATCCTGCCATTCTCACTGATTGGACGAATACTTTCAGGACTATCGTATTTTCTCAATCTTCGATTAGCTCGCGACGGATTAAACACACGACATCTACATCAACAAAATCTTATTCAAGTATATCCCGAGATAGTCTAAATATATGTATATATTTGTTTGATAAGCATCATTAATTTATCATTTATCATTGAGTATTTATCATTAAAGTTCTAAACTCAATAAAATCAATGGTTTACAAAATTCATTATATCTCCGAAACTATGCGTGATACGATAAAAATACAAAGAACCAATTTTGTAGAGAATTAAATTTCCTACAAAAATGGTCCTATGCAATTTTATCATATCTCGTATAGTTTTGGAGATATTGCGAAAAATTTGTACTATAGTAGAACTATAATTTTAGAAATCTACATTTTTCATTGAATCATTAAATCAATCATATCTCGAGAATTATGCAAAATAGAGACAAAATACATAAAACCAATTTTGTAGAGAATTAAATTCCCTACAAAAAAGGTCTAATGCAATTTTATCGTATCTTATAGACTTTCCGAGTTATCTCAAAAAATACAAACTGCAAAAATGAAAATCATGAAAAATGACAAAGAAAAAAAAAAAAGAATTAATTTCTCTCACTGCAGTGTAAAACGGTGTATAAAAATTCACTCTTATTGATTTTGCATAAATAGAGAAAGAGAGATGACTTAAGAACATATTTATTAATGTCCTTTAATCGTTAATTAATTAATTAAATTAATTTACCTAGTCATAGATTCCTTGTAATCAAGATCATCAATTCCAAATCGTTCTCGTAAATTACGAAAGACCAATGGACAGTATTCCTTGATTTTAAAGTGCGATGGCATGTTTTCTCTGTAACAAAAAAAGAAAAACGAAAAACGACAATTAATCATTTACGAATTAATAATAAATCTTCAATTCCATTTGAATAAACATACACACTAAAACGAAACTCTGACGTTTTATTTATTAAGAAATCATAAAGAAAAAACATTTAATTCTTCTCATTCTCCTTTTAACATCAATCTTAAATATTAAATAAAAATCCAAAGATTGAAATTCAGCCAAAATGGCAATAGTACCAAGAGAGACCTTCACTGCAGCAGCTATTATTACAAAATAGACACTGCCAATCTGCTATTAAACCAAATTATAATTTTAGAATAAGCTCCTTCAAGCGAGTCAACAATGTCTATACATATGTATCAACAAAAAAGCTTCAATAATTAATATTAAACAAACGAAAAACAAAAAACAAAACAAACAAATATTCTAAACATTAAAATAAAAAACACATTAACTTACTTATTAAACAGATGATTATCAACTTTTAATTTACTGTAAGCTCTAAAGTCATCTGGTAGTAGCATAACTGGTATGTTGACGTGACTTAGCTCATTAATCTGCAATAAAAAAAAGACAAGAATCATGATAACAACAACTAGTGTACAATATTAATATGAAATAAATTAAAAACAAAAGGATAATAATTAGTAATCCATATTAAACGACAAAAAATCCGCATAAATCCTCAATCAATCATTAAATTCTCTCCAATAATATCAATAACAATCGACAAAAACAAAAGGCCTACAAACGGAAATGTGATTATGCAACAATTAAAAATGCTCTGAATGTACATGAATTCATCAGCACGAATCGTCAAACGTGAATCACGCGACATTGCAGACATTACTATTATATCTATAGCCCAATTGTCGTCAATTATTCCCTGATAATCATCATCATTATCATCAGAGAACCATATATTACCAGAAGCTTCTTGTAGACGATTTCAGCTACGAAACCTGGAGAATTATTGTCAAATAAAATTAGTTAATTAGTAAATAAATGAGTAATAGTAAAAAATAGTGTGAGAAATCGATTTTTTTCAAAGGATTGCCTTACCGTGTGATTGACACCCCACATGAAAACACTGAGAAGTGGCTCGTTGGCACGAAAAAGCTTGACCTTTTGATGCTTAACCCGAAAGTGTTTCTTCTTGAGCTTTGAGAGCCCACCAGACATATGCGGTATCCCCGACATTTTTCAAAAATCAATTATTAATTAATTAATTGATGTGTTCCCCTAGGAAATCCGGGGGGGGGGGCTTTCCCTCGTCAATTTGTCGAACCCGGGGAAGTCGTCTAGACGAATTGGTAGACACCACGAGGATGATAAACAACCCGGGGGATAACTCGATTACGCCATCGACGTTTGTGCGCGACAAAAAATAGGAAAAAACACAGACATTTGATTGAATAATACAAACGACAATGGGTATTCAATGATAATTATGTTGATCGATACCTGGAGAATTTAATTGATTGACTTATGAGTGTGTTAGTATTGGTGGTTGAGAGTGTTTTTTTGTTTTTCAAATTTCTCTAGAGGCTTTTTTTTGGCGTTTAAGTATACGAGAATCAATCCACGTAGTACCACAGTCGATCGGCCACTGACGGTCTCTTTAAAAATGGCGGAAAGACCCCCTTCTCTCGAGTGCTGCAAAGCATTGTGGGTTATGTACACATTCATGTGTGTGGGTGCATTGGGCTTTTTTTTTAAGATGGCGGACGCTTTTTTGGCGGGGTTTTTGAATAGGTTAGGGTCATTTTTGAATAGGTTAGGTTGTTTTTTTTTGATAATTGATATTGGAATTTTGGCGGCAAATTTGAATAATGGACGATTTTTTTGGGATTTTTCTACATGAACATAACCTTATTGTTGTTAATTAATTTTGATATTATAATTATGGATTTTGGCGGTAAATTTGAATATTGGGCTATTTTTTGGGTTTTTATAGAACATAACCTTATTGTCGTGAATTAATTGATATTAATTGTGGATTTTGGAGGCAAATTTGAATATTGGACTATTTTTTTTTATTTCTATAGAACATAACCTTATTGTTGTTATTGTTAATAAATGTTTTTGTTGATATTGTCGTTAAATTTGAATTTTTTTTTTATTATTGTACAATTTTATTGTACTCTCTGAATAACATAACCACATTGTTTGTAAATGATAATAATTAAAATAGAAATTCTTTCACTTCAATAGGGACCATTTGAGCTGTTCCTTGGCTGATTGCAGGACCTGAAAGAGAACAATTATGTAAATAAAATGATTTTAGAAAATCCTATGAAAACAAAACACTTACTATCATTGACTGAGATGTGCAAGCACAAAAAAAACGATAATAGACAACAAACAACAAAAGCAATGGATTTGTGCAAGACAATGACTATAATTACGATCTTTATATCGTACCTGAGCTACTGTTTGTTCTCCTAGCGGAATGTCATCAGTCCTGAGAGCAACTCTTTGGACAACGCTCGCTGCATCAGCATCTAGAATGATTCTAAACCAAACAAAAAGACCACTAAAGACACTAGAAAACATTTTTAAATCATTTTCAAGCATTAATATCATACCCTCCATCACAAATTTCATCCATAGCAAGCATAACAATGTCCAGACTGTCCAATACTGCTCGTTTTTCAACATTTCTCCTCAAAATTTGGCTTACAGAGTCGTACAAACAGTTTAAAACACTCATGAGGATCAACTGAAAGCAGTTTTTAATTGTTAAATCAATCAATTCTTTCACTATAACGTTCAGATGGTTATTTAAGAACACTTGATTGTGAATTCTCACCTCATTTTCATGTGAACTTCCCATCACATAAAAATAAAGATCAACATTACTCCTGTAGACACAAGTCAAGCCATCCAACATGATTATTTCTGTATTTGACCTGTGAGTCTTGTTGAAGAGGTTCTTTTCGAAGGCTTTTTGCTCCTTAGCAGTGGGAAATATATTCTTGTCATAGTATTTAGCCAATATTCTGTTGCCATCGTTGTCAAGGATGGCCATTCCCTTAACAGTATACAAAGTTGGTTCCTGCGAAGCAAATAATTGATTTTATCAATGAAATTATTGTCGTTTCATCTTATTTCATTGAATTGCTAATTATTCTTTGCGGTTTGAATGATAATAAATGCTTAATTTTGACTTTAAGTCGTTTTTGAAGGATTATTTTGGAGGTTATGTTGCTCTTATTCATCAAAATTCGACGGATTTATGATTTTAAAAGGGATTTATCATTGTTAGGTGGATAAATAACATCAATAATTGATACATAACCTAGAAATAATGATGAAATTGTAGATATAATTGTCTTTAAGCAAATAAATTGACAAATACTTACTAATAATTGCCCATCCATGTTTACATATGCACGTCAGAAGCAAATGCGTGTCCAAACAACAGCTTTTAGAGCTCAATAGTGTCTGTACTACGTTAATCAATGAGTATACGTATGAAATTCAAAAGAAATCTCATTATAAAACATAATTATTCTATTTTTATAACATAAATTGTATATATTTCTTTCATTGTTTTTCATAAAAACTATTAAACTTAATGAATAAAGGAACTATAAAGAATCATAACGTGATTATAAAAGTCTAAAAAATGGGAAATTATGCTTTTTGAAAAGTCTTGAATATTGTACAGAGATAATAATAGCATTTTCTAGTTGAATTTCTTCAATTTTTACTCTTAAATACAGTGAGATACTTCCTGAAAACCTCTGGGCCATTCCAGTATCCTCTGAAATTAAATAAAAAGCATTATTAATCATTGATTTATGGACTTACAAAGGCAATGCAATTGATGTTTACTTACTTGAGCATAAAATTCCAATAGAGAAATGGGAAAAAATACTTTTTCATTATATACATTGCCCAAAATTCTTTCTTCTGATCTACTGGAAATGTCTCTAGAGGCTGAAGTTTATAATCAAATTCAGCTAGAATACATTTACCTGGTGCTGTTACTAAAGGACACGATGCATAGCCATCATAGGACATTTTCATTGGCTTTCCAGACAAATTATCCATTATGTTTCGATACAAGACCTTCGATTGTGAAGCTAAAATAGAAAATGAATAGTTTAGACATGAATAAAAATGTTTAACTAGAAGTCATTAATTTCATTTAAGAAAATCCGATATATCTCTGAAAGAATGGGAAATAGAGCAAAAATGCATAAGATCTTTTTTGTAGAGAATTTAATTTCCTGTAAAAAAGATCTGATACAGTTTTATGGTATCTCGTATAGTTTTCGAGATATCTTGAAAAATCGGGATGAGTGATTTTTTTGAGGAAAAACAATTTATTAAAAACGAAATTAATTATAGCTCAAAAACTATAGGAGATACGAGAAAAATGCATAGGACCTTTTTTGTTGAGGATTTAATTTCCTACAAAAAAGGTCTCATGCAATTTTATCGTATCTTGTATAGTTTTCAAGATACAGCGACAATTCGTTTTAGCCTCACCAATTGCTGCCATGGTTTTCGAATTTGGCGTAGTCGTACAGTCTCCAAGACCATAAATATTTTTGTATTTATTGTGTTGTAGAGTTTTTGGGTCAACAGTCAAAAATCCTAGTTCATTCGTCAACTCTGGATGATTTTTTAGGATGTCCGGAGGTCCCATTGGTGGAGAAACGTGTAAAAACGAGTACTAAAACCCAAAAATCACAAGATTTTTAATGAAAACCTAAAAAAAAATTCTAGATAATATTACAGTCAGTTTATGAACCTTTTGAGTGAATTTTTCCTGTGGATTCTTTAGATTTTGGAATACAGCTTCATTGCTATCTCCTTTGATCTCCATCAGACACGTTTCTGTATTTACTTTGATATCTCTTCTCTTACACACGTCCCACAAAGCATCTGCATACTTTTTAACTCCAAAAATCACCGGCAGAGATGTATTATAAACCACATCGATGGTGTCCCTCAAATTATGCTGCAATTACAAACAAATTTGATATTAATTTATTAATAGAATTAAAAATACTTTCATAAAGTAAAAGAAATGTTATTGACCTTTCTCCAGAAGTCCTCAGCAATGTAGGCAATTTTTTGTGGAGCTCCTGGACATTTAACTGGACTATTTGGGAAGGTAAAGACCGCAGTACCTTCTCGAGTCCTTTTTATCTTCTTAAAAACGTCCGAAGCGGTCTCAGGACCATAAATTGAGCAAACTTGAGAGTCTGGGTTCTTCAAACCATCAACTAATCCAGGAATCTAGTACAAAAAAACAAGCTATTTTTATGTTTCTCACTCATAAAGATATGAATTTTATACCTTATTCCAATGTAATTGAAGTCCCATAGCAACAATCATAATCTCATATTCAATTGTATCACCATTACTCGTTGAAACTCTATTAGAATCTGGTTCAAAGGACGTTACACTGTCCTTTATCCATTTGGCTTTCTTGGGAAGGACTTCCTCCATCAATTTCTTTGATGATTCAAATGAGCTCAAGCCTCCTCCAACAAGAGTGAATAATGGTTGATAGTAATGGACCTATAAAATACATATTTCGTTATTTATTTATCACTTCTAAACTCTCAACTCTCTGGCTAGTTTACTTACTTCACTAGGCTCAATGATTATCACATGATTGGGTGGATTATTAAATTTTTTGGAAAGCTTCGCAGCCATTGTACATCCTCCTGTGCCTCCACCAACAACCAGGACCTTACAGCTGAGAAAAATAATCAAATAAATACATTTTTAGCATCAGAATTTGCCCTGAAAGTCTTTTATGTGGTTTCTAAAGCCCCATAGAGTCTTTGAAAGCCAAAATTCAAGAATTTGGGCATTGTAGTTGCAATAATGGCTTATTTAGCTCTCAAAGGTGGCCTAATCCTTGAAGAAACAAACAAAAATCTTTACCTGTGATGAATACATCTAGCTGAATATCTCTGCGACATTCTCACGAATGTCAATGTTCCAGAGTTCATCATTTTATTTATTATTTCGCTTAATTAGACAATTAATTAATTGTTTTTCAAGTCAAATCAATATAAAATACGTGGAATATGTATATTTAATGCAATAGAACTCTCTCATAGAGGTCATTTATCTTTATAATTGCAAAAAATAATCGACGAAAAGACAATCATAACCTCAAATTTTTGAAAATAACAAAGGTTAATTGACATTTCAGCAAATAAAAATTGCTGTACATCGATAATAAATTAATGTACATCGATAATAAATTAATAAGTGTCCTTTTCTAATTGCGCAATTTGATAAATTTCACGCGAAATGTTTTTTTTCTCTTCACCAAAATAATAACCTGCATTATCGACGAGAGGGCGCCAAATTTGAATTTTTTTTTTCAATTCTTTAATTAAAAAATCACGAATTAGGACTAATAATGACCCTAAATACATCTAATTACAATCCTATCACAACCTAAAAACCCAATAATGCATAATTAACCTCCAAAAATAGCTGAATTATCTCCCAAAATCCAAAAAAGAACGCGCAAAAAATACTACATTATCGACCCCGGAGACGGAACAAAGGGCGCCAAATTTGAATTGCCCCCAATTACAAAACCATTTTTCATCAATTCTTTAATTAAAAACTCATCTATTAGGACTAATAATGACCCTGAATACATCAAATTACATCCCCACCCTAACCAAAAAGCCTAATAATGTATAATTAACCTCTAAAAATAGCTGAACCTTCTATCCAAAAAGAACGCGCAAAATGGCATCAATTAACCCGCCATTGTTGCATCAGACGGCAATTTCAAGGCCTTCGAAACCCATTGTCGCCAGTTTCAGTTCACTCTCTAAGATTCTAGAGAGAGAGAGAGAGACTAGACAAAAGCTATCTTCAGTCTGAACTTGTTGCTCGATCTCGTGGTGTTCAAAATCCTCGACCGCTTTTTTTTTTGCTTCAAGTAAGTTTCACACTTGCCTGACGAATTTGTCACGCGATTTAATTTTTCGACCCTATCAACCAAGGAGGGGGCTTTGATGCCAAAAAAATAGAAAAGAATTAGAAATCAGGGGGGCCCAGTTATCCTTGAAGGTTTCGCCTACAAAAGTCAGTGCAGCTTGACGAGATTCCAGCATTTCTTGGTCTGGTGTCTCGTGTTGCACTGAATTCATCACTGATTATCATTCCTGACAGAGGTGAGAATCATTATCACACACAATTTATCCTAATTTACATTTATTTATTAATACTATGATTGAATGACTCCAACAATGTCCCAACGACGTTTATTATTGATCATTATTAAATGAATTTGTTTATTTTTAAGTTGATGACAATCTTAATGACAATGGTACTATTGTTTTTTTGATAAAAATATATATGTGTTTGTTATCAAATTTCATTAATGTTCATCTCTTTCTTTTTGTTCTAGTGAATTCTAACCTAAATTCCTATCTCTCTGGCTGTGTGGGAGTTTCTACGGTTATTTGACGGCTAAAAATATACTTTTCCCCACGAAGGGAAGGGCCTGCTGACTGGATTGCATGCTTCTATTTTGGAGTACATGCTCCTCTTTATAATATCCACTTTTTCACCTTCAAAATGACTCTGGAAACTGCCCTCTATTATATAAAGAGAGAAAAGAAAAAAACAAAGTCCCTGGTCTATTATTATCAAATTTATTTTAATTATATTCCTATGAATAGATATATTTGGTCTGCAGATGAATAATCATTGTGATTCACTTATTAAGATCTCAACATCCCACGCGAATCCACAGAGACATCCTTTAAAGTCTTGGCTTTAATTAAAAAAAAAACATAGACACTAATACTTGCTTTTTCTCTTGTTTATTGCAGAATAGAGGATAAATTGAAATAATGTCTCAACACTTCATGACAGTGTGTGTGGTGTGTGTGCTCTGTGCAGCTCACACTCCATGTTCAGCACACACAACAATCTCTCCAGTTGCATCAAACCCACCAGGAGATAGGATTCCCAATGCTCTAGGTCCTAAAGACCAATTAAAGTCTCTTTATAATCGAAGAAATGATCTTGAAATGGCAATACCGCAGATTGAGGACAGAGGAGGTCATCCTGACTCGTTTGGTGGCAGTAATTATGATGCTTTGTTGCCAATAAATACACGTCGAGTCACAGAGGGGAAGAGAAAAAATGTCAAGAAGGTTTTTCACTCGGAAAAAATGAAATCTGATGATCAAGATATTGTTTTACGTGGCTCTGAGACGCCAATGGAGAGTCAGGAGGTCCTTGAGAGACTTGGACACATTCCAAAAGTATCTCCAGAGCAATTATCAACCACAAAATGCAACTACAAGAGTGAAAAGTCGCAGAGACGAAGAGAAAAGCGTCATGCAGACGTTGAGGAAAGATATTTCTTGAAGAAGATCTTTGATGCTTATGGCGATGGCACGAGCCTGACTATGGAGGGATTTGAAACGATGCTAAAGAAATTAGGTCTATTGCAGTTAATTGCCAATATTGAGAGACAAAAGAGTCCAACGAATGCCATGAAAACTAGTAAGTTAAATTTAGAAATTATAAAAGGCATTTGACTCATTTATTTTCGTTTTTAATGGATTTAAATCAATGATAGTCTTTCAATCGATTGATTAAATGATTCCCTGTGCTTTATTTTACGGCAATTGACCTCGTGTATTAACAAATTGACCTGGACTATTAAAAAAAAATTCATTCAATTTTCTTTTGAAGACAATTCTTCTCTCACGACAATATAAAACGTTCTTTTGCATTATAAAGAAGAGATGAAAAATTGTCTTTTATAAGCTAAATGTGCTTACTAATCAGTAAAGAGATTGTATTTCATAAATACATATGCAAAAATTTAATCTCATTGTAGTTATTATACATGCAAGAAGTTGCAACTTTTATCAGTTTTATCGCAATCCCATGACTCATATTACAAGATTATTATTTTATTCATTATTTTTGTTCCATTGAATGAAATAAGTCATTGAAATTTTTGCGATCAAATCATTTTACTATTTATTTCATATCTTTTGCCTTCAGTATAGCAGACGGAATTTCCGTTTTACACGAGATAAATCTCTTGGGGGAAGTCCACAATTGAGGACGTGCAATAAATGAATTAATTAAAAATAACCATTATACTCTCCCCTTTTATTTCTCTGCGGCATGTCTCTCGTCTATTTCATTCAACGTCTTTCTCTGGTACACTTTAGGCAGTCCCGTGGAGTCGCAGAGAGTGAAAAATGTCGAGGCTATCGATTCCAACAGTATCAATTCAAAGAATAAGGTATTTTCATTGAAATTATTTTATTCACAAAATTCATTATATCTCCGGATATATGCGAGATACGACAAAAATACCTATGATCAATCTTGCAGAGAATTTAATTTCCTACAAAAAAGATCTCTTGCAATTTTGTTGTATCTCCCATAGTTCCTGAGATATTTCAATTTTTCAAATATTAAGAAAATTAATTTTATCATTTTTTTTCGCAGTGTCTGAGTAAAAAGGAGTTTTTAACGAGTCTAGCACCAGAAACCAGTGTCACAGCATTGACTAAAAACGAGACAATAGTTCCTGGATGGTTATTCGAACGAATGTGTCCAGTTTTACTCTATCATTTATCAAGTAATTCGAGTCTAGAACGCAACGGTTGTATTTTATATCCAGATAACTACAAAGAAGCTGCATCAATGGACGAATTCACCGATGAGGAAAGCACTAGAAATATGGTTCAAGGTATATAAATGCAAAAAAACTTGATTAAAAAAATTATTTTGGTCTTTAAAAAATGAATTTGATCATTTTCAGTGTGGGTTTATTCAACAATAAGCATCGTAATAATAAGTTTATGTGGCCTGCTCGGAGTCGTAGTAATTCCAGTGATGGGCAAGAGTTATTATCATCAATTACTTCAGTTTCTCGTTGCCCTAGCAATAGGAACTCTCTGTGGAGATGCTCTTATTCATCTTTTGCCTCATGCAATGATGTCTCCACACAGTCACGAGCTTGGTGCTTCTCCAGTGGAAATAGATCACGAAGAAATGCACAATTTAAATATGTGGAAGGGCCTCGTGGCCATGATGGGCTTAATTTTATTCTTTTTCACCGAGAAAGCTCTGTCAATGATAGCAGAATGGCGTAAATATCGTCAAAGAAAGAACAAATTACCTTCGAGAGTTCGTGTAATGCGTGAATCTGAAGGTCCCAAGAGTAATTCAGTTGGTGAGAAGCTCTGCAAGCACAAATACTCGTCCTATCCCTATTGTTATGGTGAAATAACAACAGAGACACGTGACAATCATCATGAACACCATGAGCACAATGATAAAGAACGTTTGCCCGCAATTGAAGAGACAAAACCCTTGACTTCTAACTGTAATTCAGTATCGAAGAACATTAAAGAGAGTTTAGAGGAGGCAAATGACGAGAAAAAAGTCGCAGACGGCGTTGAAATGCCTCATGACACTGAAAGTTACACTGTTATTATTCGGGAGCATGAAAATAAACATCATGGACATACTCATTCACATGGACACGTTCATGCAGCCCCTGAATCCATGTCCAGTGTTGCCTGGATGGTAATTATGGGTGATGGTCTACATAATTTCACTGATGGAATGGCTATTGGTGCTGCTTTTGCTGCTAATATTGCTGGGGGATTATCTACAGCTATTGCTGTATTGTGTCATGAATTGCCACACGAGCTGGGCGACTTTGCTGTACTACTCAAAGCAGGAATGAGTGCTAAGCAAGCTGTGTTTTATAATTTATTGTCATCGGTGCTCTGTCTCTTCGGGATGATTTTCGGGGTGCTTTTGGGCACTGCACCGGCTGCTACTAGTTGGATCTTTGCTGCTGCTGCTGGCATGTTCATCTACATCGCCCTCGTGGACATGGTAATATTAGTTTTTGTCAAATTAAAATAAATAAGATTGTTATCAATTGCAATTTTTTAGAAAATGTGGAGTATCTTTGAAAGTTTGAGAGATACGACAAAGATACATATAAACGATTTTGTAGAGAATTTAATTTCCTACAAAAAAGGTCTCTTGTGATTTTGTCGTATGTCGTATAGTTTCAGAGATATCTGCAAAAATGAAAATGGTTGAAATTGCACTTTTGATGAAAAAAATGTTTTTTCGGATTGATAAAGGTCCCTCGAGCTGATTTAATGTATTGGTATGTATTTTCAGATACCAGAATTGTCTTCAGGACACTCTGAAGAAGGTGGATCACGATGGCAGTGTGTTCTTCAAGCTCTTGGTCTTCTTACTGGCTTAGGAATTATGCTAATTATTGCTCTTTATGAGCATGACCTGAAACACATATTTAGTGATTAAAATAACAAAAGAAATTCATTTAACAAGCACTATTTTACTCAGATTATCATGTTCAGGAGTTGCTAGATGGTTTTTTTTTCTTTTTTTTTTTATTATTTAGACTGCACAAT
>JABSMT010051782.1:0-12930 GCA_018902335.1 Eumacrocentrus americanus
ATATATATAGTTTCGCACGACTAGTATATAGGATATATAGCGTGATGGTGGAAGTGGTCCCGCGCGTCGAGCGGGTTTCTTTCACTCCTTTCGCTCCTTTATCTGGATGCCAGAGCGCGCGCGGAGCTTTTTATTTTTCCGCTTTAGTCGGTCGTATGCTCTCGCACCGCCACTGGCGCCTCTTTCGCTTCGGTGCCCTTTTTTTTCGCGACCACTCCTATATACCGACCATATCGGCGAGCCCTCTCCGCTCTAGTCTATACTACTCTTTCTCACTCTCCTCTCGCGTATGGCAGTACAGACATCAGACTCCTTTTTTTCCCGCCCAGAAGCTTTAATTTGTTGAAAGCGCGAAAAAGCACACGACGAGAAGCTGTAATTCTCTGGGAAAAGCTTGTCTGTCGTCGTAGTACAGTAGTAGCAGTAGTAGTAGTAGTATATGTATATAGTACATAATATAAGAAATTTGTAGTGGAACAGTAATAAGAGATGTCGAAAATTTATCGAAAATTTTATAAATTACATTTTTCGAGTTATCTCGAGAATTATGCGAGATACGAGAAAATTTTATTAAATCTTTTTTGTAGGAAATTAAATTTTCTACAAAAAAGATTCTTATGATTTTTGTCCTATTTCCCATTGTTTTCAAGATATAATCAATTTTGTAAAAGATTTTAATGAACGATGAGAAAACGAGACCCTTTTAATAATAATTAGACCTACATATGTGGCGATCAATCCAACTTCTCCATTTCTAATCTTATATTCCGCTTTGACCTCATGACCTCAGGCTCTGATTAATTAGTTAACCATTTCCGTTCCGTCGTTTAAAAATAAATATATCTATCGTTCCGTTTCATGTGTCAAATTACAACGATTCGACAGGAAATCAATTGATCTTAATACCTTCTTTTTTTTATCAAAAATATTCGTTCAACAGACGTATCTCTTCCGTTTTAGTTATTTATCATTATTACCGTTATATAGAGCATTTTTATGTTTTTCTCCTCAACTATTATATATTTATACGTCCAGCTATTAATTGAAATCTCGTTTTGCTGTAAAATTTGTAATGCAATAACGTGTGGGAAAAGGGCAGCTATCAAATTGTCTGTCAGTCGAACGAGCAACCGAAGTGCTGGCACGCCGTTTGCACGAGTAACGAGTTTACGTGTTTCTGTCAGGATAATGCTGTTAGGCTCATGTCGTCACTATCGATTGCGCTTCGTGAATTCATAACGATAATTCACCGCAAATCTATTATTGTAATGAAAACATTATTCGACATTGTTGCAATATTGTGTAGAGGCATGATCCTATTATAAGACGACATTTCAATGTATATTATTTAAGATCATATAGATCAATTTAAATGCAGTAAGCTCTTCATAACAGCCCAGTTTCCCCTATAGTTCAACAATACTTATACCGTCTCTGATCAGCTGTCACGTGTGCTCGCAGTCACATGAACTAAAAAACCAATGACACACAATGTACGTCAGATTCCCACGGTTTACCATCCATCAGAACTAAACAATGCATCATGAAAACTGAAAACTGCCAATAAAACATGCAATGATTCAATGGCAATCCGCCTATTATTTCCAACTAATCCAAATGCCATATCACACGTTGACATCAAATAATGCATGGATATCAATCATTTCACATCCTAACTGCCAACGTCGCAGCGTAGCAACTCAAGCATCAAAGACATCCATCTAGATGACATATTCACAGTAATGAAGAAGTCAAGATTGAAGCTCATGATGACAGCCCCAAACACGACCCAATGGTCTAGGGTATGCGTGATCGAGCTAATAGACATTATTGGGGTCGTGCTTTGGTGCTCACGACATGCTCTATACAGCACTAGTCCTGATAGTTGAAACTCCCTCTCTTCGTGCGGATGTCATACGCTTGGTTACGCTATGACCTGTGACACAACCTGCGTGCACACACATCAGGTCCCATCATGCCAAGGAGCAGACAGAGACGACAAACGACCTCTGTACATGACGCAGTCGAGCGAGATTCACTCAGCCTGATGTCGTGTGTAAGCTTATTCACACATACATAAAGAACATCAAGCATGTATAATAGTCAAAGACGAAAATTTGGCAACTAATCATATGCAAGCAACCGAGCTACAATCACGCGCTCATGAAGATCTCAACGCATTTAGTCGCACAGGCAGCTTTCATCATGTATACATGTGTGTTTGAGTTTGCGATGTTCCTTGAAAATGGTGACTATGCGCGGTAGTATGTATGCAGCATCGAACTAAACCCTACTAAAGCTCGTAATGCATAGTCAGCGTAACCCCGTATGATGTGTATATACCTATACATATATAACGCCATCTCTGTTGCTACTGCGATCTTCATTCGTGCTCTGTCCCCTTCGTGAGATGTATACCGATGCCAGACACCCTGTATATTACGAGGCTTCGAGTGTTATCGACCTATCAGCGACGAATTTAACGAATCGCTGATTAATTACGGGCGGCACGAGGCCCATATATACATCACCAACGAGAACGAGATTTTTATCAGTGTTTGTATGCGCCTCGAGGGGTCGCATGCGGGAGGTTCGTTATGCGAGGTGACCGAATATGTCTGGCTGCGTGAAGGGTCACACTTCACGCGAGTGCCCCTGTTGTGAAATTGCTTTTCCAGTCCCTTTTATGTGATGTCGAACTGTTATAAAAGTTTTATTGGAAATTTGTAATAATTATATATCTATCATTGAGCGGTGAAATGAGATAAGTTGACAGTTTATCGAAAATTTTAGAAATTTACATTTTTTTCGAATATCTCAAAAATTGTGAGAGATACGATAAAATTGGAGAAGACCTTTATTGTTGGAAATTAAATTGTCTATAAAAAAGTTCTCATGCATTTTCGTCATATCTCGCATGGTTCTTGAGCTATAATCAAATTTGTTTTTAACAAATTTTTGTTCTCAAGAAAATCGGTTATCTAGATTTTTCAACATATCCCGTAAACTAAGCGAAATAGGATAAAATTGGTTAGGAGCTTTTTTGTAGAAAATTGAATTCTCTACGAAAAAGGTCCCTTTTAAATTTTGCTGTATTTCTTGAAGTTTATGAGCTACAATGAATTTTGTGAAAAATTTCAATGAAATTTACTTTTTTATCGACTTAACTCCTTTTACCGCTTAACAACAGATATGCAATCAGATAGATAAAGCTTCATGATTTTACTAGAATTTTATTGAAACATTTTGAATCGATAGAGAGTAATTTAAAACAAATTTTGCCTATCCTGCAAAGTTTTTGGTTGGGAAGTGTTTTATTAACACTTGAAGATATGAACTTTCTCTTGGTTGGAATTTGATATCTGACTGGGTTTCTGAAATTTCTAAAAAGACTGTGAGTAGGTCTGATGTACGTTCGATTGAACGCCAAGAGAATTCTCTCGAGATAACGAGAGCCCTGAGAGCTTGAGTTTCATGTCACAAATCACTCTAAGCGCGAGGGCTTTAATCCTCGACGTTGGGCTTCGCTTGGGAAATTAGTCCTATCTTCTCGTTCTCCTTGCGATGTGTTTTCTTAAATCCAAATTTATCGTTTATTTCAAACCACATTCTCCTCTATAGACACACACACACACAACCATTCCATTAGTTTCTGTGATGGTGTAGAAAAACGATAAATCAAGCGGCCATTTTATATTACATCCAGGGTGATCGCTATTTATTGAAGCAGTCGAAATTTGGAATTTCCGCTCGCAGCTTTTTCAAGTGGCGTCAGCTGATAATATACATCACCATATTAAAGTGAAACCTGTAGTGAAGGGATATATAAAAGCTATATGCCAAGATATTTCGTAATCAGAAAGGGTCTATCGCGTGTTTGCATAACATTTTGCTGTTAGAGGGCTCCTTTCTGTGCGCGAAACAGCGGCGTCCTCTGCGGCAACGGCCGCCAAGATATATCCAATTGCCGAGGGCTAACTTCGTGGCAATAGGCTCTTTGAAGAGGTTATATATTCATATTGATTATGTTTCTGGGTTGAATTTATTGGTGAAACTTGCTGTCGGATTTATTTTCATAAAATCATCCCCCAAAAATATATATTAGGACAAGTAAAAAATGACATCGCAAAACCTATATATACAGTAGCCCGAATTGAAAAGCTTTAAAGTCTCGTTCACTCAGAATGTGAATTAATATTTCAGTGAGTAATGCGTAACTAACCGGAAATACCCACGGGTGGTCGAGCCGCAATATACGAGGATCGCAAATTCGCTAATCTTACTTTCGGGCGAAACTAATTCGACGACGGGACGATGTGTGAGTGGAGGGAGGGTAAGCTAAAAAGGAGATGTATATACATACATACATATAGATCGTTAGGTTTTACTTCTATATAACAACGCAAACCCTGCGTTTTCCTGCGGGGATGGTGAATTTTCCCCCTATAGAGAGAGCCCGTCAGGATTTACATATTCATAGTGACCCGTACAATAACAATCTCGTGTTCGTTACATGTGAAACTATAGTCAAATATTTTCCCACTTTCTCTTTTCCTTTTCGCTCCCCTCTATAACGAAAAGACCGCGTACAATTCGCCTTGAGCAGCTTCATATGCGTAGCGACTAGAAGAAAAAAGAACCATTAATTTTCCCAGTCAATTTGCTGAGTTTGCAACTTTGACAAAATTGCTTTCCGATCAATCTACCGCGAGGAGTCGATATATATTAAGTGAACTCGACTATATACATGTATGGGAAGAAATATACATATATATGTACACATAGTGCGCAGAATGAGCTCACGCGCGCGTTGGTTCTACGAGTAAGTAAACTGGAAAAGTTTTCGTGAACATTGAGCTATCAATTTTAAGTGGTTAGAAATTTACAACTATTTTAGAATATCAAGAGATCTTAACCCAAAAAGCTCACTTGGAAAGCTTCAGAATTTTGGCCTGATGGCAGGGGTTAATTTAATAATTAAATGTAATTAATAATTTACCATTACTCGGAATCGTATGTACAAAAATACGTGGTAATACAAACTGCAGTGATATTCCTCGCGTACTTGCGGCTCAATCTCACACTTCCGATTGCGGGGGGAATCGATCTGGCATGGGCGAGGCCAAAACCAGGGTTGTCCGGAGACGGTAGGATAGAAAGAGGGGTGCTTCACTTTCGAAGGGCGAATGAAATATAAGAGAGAGAGAGTTGAGGCTGCGAGGGGTGGCCGACGGTGGCCTACCTCGGTTCGTTAGTGACTTTATAATAATGAGAACTCGTTGCGCAAGAGAGAGTTGAGAGGGTGAACTGGAAAAATGGAATCACCTCTAATCACTGCCCTGGTGCCGCTACCGACGCCGCCGCCGCTGACGAGTACCTATAAAGCAGCGCAAAAGGAAGCACCGACTCAGCAATTTCGCGAGGGAAAATAAAAAAAGGGTCCATCGCATCAGGAAAGGGGCCGCGGAAAGACGCGAAAAAGATACGGGAAAGCAAAGACGGGCGCTGGTGCGCGAAAGCAAACAGCGTAAAAGAAAAGTTGGCCGGGTGGGTTTCGCTTGAAAAATCTTCGACGGGAGTTCTCTCTGACTTCATACTCATCGCGCATCTCATTCTAAAAGCCATAGAAAATATTAACTTTCCTTGGCAGCTCCCTAATCACAAGCCGGAAAATTAACGCGTCTGACGATGCGCCCCATCAATTCCCTCATTCACTTCTCTCTCACTCTTGCCCGCCCGTCTGTAACCTAAGCGAACCATAAAACATTCAAGTTACTTCCAAGAAATATAAGAGCGAGTTATGGTGTAGCGCAAGAGATCCCTCAGAAGTGTGCAGACACCAACGGGAGTCAAGTGGCCGTAAAAGGATTTCCTCCCGCGGTTCCACTTTCGATACGTAACAGGAGGGCTTCGTCAATGTGTATGGGTAAGGTTGTGTGTAGATCCCTGAAAGATGCATCGTTCTGGCGGGAGAAGGATCCGTGGCACGTATACCAATATAAGTAGTAAAAATCCGAAACTTCCCCGAGAGTACCAAGGCAAGTGACGCGAGAGAGGGTGCGGTCGTCTGTCCCACACACTACTTCTACACGTAGTGCGGTATATGGATTTGCTATACCCGCGATCGTAGCGGCTCTAGGGCAGATCGTCGCTAGGGAGCACCACTGCCGCCCCATGACGCGGGGAATATAGCGGCCTATACCCTACTGGCGCGCGATACATAAATAACGATATCGGTGTTTTCGCATGCACACACGTCCTCTCTATCCCGTACCGTTGCACCATCATGTACTGACGAGGTTACTCTAGCGTATAGCAGTACACACAGAGGAGGACCCTCCAACACCGTGTGGTATAACTCACCCCGTCGAGAGTCGTGCACGCTGAATAGAGTCACCGGGATCGATACCTATCCGGCCGAGACAACCGTGGATTTCCACTCTTCAGATGAATCCCTTTCATACCAATCCCAACACAGTCGCCCTTTCTCGTCTGATGTATACTTCTGAAGGTGTCAGGTTTTCCGAAATCTGATACTTCCTAGGTCATCAGATTCAATGATCTCCGGATGAACTTGTTCAAATAGATCATAGAAGATCGTTAAAACCTGGCTAGCATAAGACATCTCCAACAATACAGATCCGCTCATAGCAACATCGTATATGCGCCGTTTTTAATTAAATGGTCTTAATTGAAAGGATATCATCGATATATACAGTGTATCCAAGCATATTTTAGCCCTAATCGGCATACTTACCAAGTTATTTAATGTGGAAAGTTCGTTGTAAACAAAATCGAAGTTTTTTCCTGTATAGAGACTGGTAACCTCTGGCGTTTGAGGGACAGAAGGAGGCCGTGTAGTTGGCGCGAGACGCTACCTCGTCTCTTGATATCATGGTGGTTATATCAGGCACTAAAACAGACGCATCAAACCATTGATCTTCAATTGTTAGAGTGACCTACTTTCAGGTCGAAACGCCCTCGTGTTCTCTGCAGAGCCGTATACACCACCCCGGATACACGAGGGTCATGTAACAGAGTACAGCTCTGATGGAATCTCCGTTGAATTTAGATGTACGGGTGCGTGCTCGGGTTCGTGACATATCGGTGGATAAACGCGTCGCGTTACGTGATCACGGGGATAGGACTTAGAAGCCCCCCCGGACATCGGGATCACGCAACACCGAATAATGACCGACTCGGTATAGTCCTGGATTAGCGAATCCCGCATGGAATTTGGTTTACCAACGATCTGGCCGTATCACTGGTACTACTACTACTACTGCTGCTGCTGCTGGTGCTGTTGCTAGACTTCACGGTTATCGATCCTTTCACATGGACTATGCCGGCTTTCAGGATCCACGATACAGACCCAAGAGTAGTAGTAGCACATCGCAGAGGGATATAACGTCAGCAAACTGGAAGTATATAGGACCTTTTCGCCAGGAAATCGACTGGACCGTTTGAGCGTTTGAGCTTGCAACCGTCTATCAGGTCTAACTATAAATCCATTGCTTGAGGTCTGATTAATCGTTGCGTGTAAATACGCGAGCAAGATCACGTGACTTGCATATAACACATGAATCAGTTATGTCCTTAGGAATGTTTCTTGATTTATACACTTGATTTCACAATTGTTTTGTCTTGCCGGCTTGATAAATAATGTAGAGCTGTACTTTGGTTTATAACAATATATAAGTTATGATGAACAAGTAGGTTTATAAAAGTGCAATTTTCCTGTCAGAAAGTGTTTATCTATATATATGTACTAAGGAAACTTGGCAAAGTCTTGGCAACGCAATTGTGAATTCGAACATACATATGACAATTTGCATGAACTCTATTATAAGGATATGTATTTGGTTCCTAGAATAATACATAGACTCTCTCGCTTTTCTAATTTTACCCACTAAGTATAGGTATGTATGTAGATTCACGCTACAGGGTTGAGTGAACTCGAATAGAGTGAATGAATATGAAATTATATTAATGTAGTGTGGTGCAGTGTATCTTGAAGCCAAGAGGCAAAAATTTCGTAATCTACACTATTATAACTGCAACTTCTGTGGGAAAAACTTTTCAGACGCACTTTGTATTAGTAGTCTGGCGTGTGATTTCAGATGCCACGATGAGCTTTATATCTCCATGATTAACTGGCTTCTGATGGCAAGCTTCCGGAGTGGACCCGATGTGGATCCAGTAATATCCGCAAGTGAACTTAGCGACTTCATAAATAATGTAAAGCTTTCAAGAACATCATCTATACAGTGCAGACGATGAAAGAAAGAACTTTGCCTGGTGTGCCATCATCATCATCACATCGACCGCTTCTTTTTTACGGTCTAACAGGTCCTGTCATCGATAGATTCACTATATATATACACATCACTTGGGTCTAATAACCGATGCACCACTTGCGCTGTACACATGGCATTTCCGTAAGATAAAACTGGAACGTGACAACAGAGAAGCGAAGCGATAAACTCGCAACAGAAAGAAAAAAAGAAGACGACTATGCTGCAGAATAGGCTGTAAGCAAAGGAATAGTGCATTAGCTGGTAACCCTTCTCACGATGAAATATGAAAGCTTCTCTCAGCCACAGCTGGGCTGTAGAGTTTGAGGATGGGTTCACTGCTGCCACACGGCGATAATGTTCCATGTGAGCGAGATCGATACCGCCGATGGGCTATAGACTCGGCGAAAGCTGCTTTGAGATAGCCCATGTTGGAGAAATCGTTTCTCCGTCGCGCAAACGCTTTCATCGACTATATACTGCAGGCTGATGGTGTGCCGCAGCGGTCGAAAGCTTTGCCCGCTTTCTCTCTAGGGCGGACGTAACACAGCCACCACTCGGCCGTCGCTCTTGCCTATCGATCCCGTCTATTCCGTTGGCCGACCCTTCCCTTTCGTTGCAGATATGCAAACTCATTTCACTTTTCATCAACTTGGTATAATACGAAAAGCATTTAGCTGAAGAAGAATGACCTATAGTACTTCAATTTTGATGAAGTTCCAACTAGAATCCCATCAAATATCCAACCATCCATGACCTGGATGATTAAAATTTTGTTTTTTAATCAAATGTTATGCTATTCTAAACTTACTTTCCTAATTTAAAAATGGTGCTACCTTAATTATCGAAACAGCACCATTTAAATTGGACTGATGCTGATGATCATGGCAACTTATATATATGGTGCATTGAAATCAAATTGGAAAATGATCTAATGCTGCATTTTGATGAAGTTCTAACCAAAATGCTATCAAATTTCCAACCACCCATGACCTGGATGATTAAAATTTTGTTTTATTAATCAAACGTCATGACATTCTAAACTTCCTTTCCTGATTTCAAAATGCTGCTACATGTATATTAATTATCGAAACAGCATCATTTGAATTGGACTGTTGCTAATGAGTGTCATAGCAATTTCTATTATATGATGGGACATTGAAACCCATTTGGAAAGTGGCAAACTCGTGCGCGTGGAGGTATGCATGGCATCCACACTAACAGCCGCGTTCTATTTTGTCTATAGTTGATGATTTTGAGTGTGGAACTTGCCAATTAGATAGCGAGTGGTTGGCCGCAACATTTGGCCAACTATTGTCGTGAAACTTGAGTCGATCGGGGGATGAAACTAGCCGTAGCGCGCGAGAATGACCGCCCGCGCTAAATGGACCGACTCGGTGGCCACACAACAGGCTACATTGAAGGAGAATCGTGCTGGAGAACGACGAGACGAGACAGAGAGCGACGACAGCTCGTAAATTCGATTAGTCGACGAATGCACCAATGCCACAGGAATTTCCCGACGACGAGGACAGAAATTCTCCGTTGTATATGTATATAGTTATATATACTATATATGAACACACATATATATTATAGTTTCTGTATATGTGAGTTCAACCAATTCGAGTCGAGGGACTCCTGCAACCACGAACCCACGTATACGTGCATCCTGGATCCAAGGGTGCGTACGAACAACTGCATACACAGTCCTGAGGACATGTTCGTTGATTATTGCGTATACTGACATACGCCATCATATTGCGGTTTCCGACGTCGCCGTTCATTGCAGACTCTCACGAATCCTGATTGTTCGACGTTCCTATCATGATTGTCTATGGGGTCCGAGCAACATTGCATTCAGGCACACGTCGATAGGTCCGCATAGATCCAATTGATGGTGATGACAAGTGAACCAAGTATCTTAATGATGTTAGGAGGGAAAATTATTTAATTATTATGACAGAGTTTAAATCATAAAAAGATACTAGAATTATTAATTTAGTTTGGTGTGTTATAAGCGCTAAAAATTTTAGACATTTTCATTTTTCGAAATATCTCAAAAACTATGAGCGATACGATAAAATCTCATTGGACCTTTTTTGTAGGAAATTAAATTCTCTACAAAAAAGATCTCATCCATTTTTATTGTATCTCGCATATTTTTCGAGCTATAATTAATTTTATGAAAGATAACAATGAAACTTTTTGATTGGACTTATCTCCTTTTGCCGTTTAATGACAGAAATACAATTTGTTGGTAATTAAAAGGCCGAAACGATAAAAATAATTTCAAACTTGCCTTTAAGAATCGTCATAAATAATTAAAAAATCTATAAAGAAATTCTTATTTCCCTCTTATTTGAAAAGTATGTAGCTTTACGACACAAGTGGATCACATGTCTTTTTTGCTAATTAGTTAGCCAACTGGTACAAGACTATTAACCCTCTAGTCGATTGACACGAACGAGGCGTCCCGGAAAAATGGAGGAAGGAAAAGACGACGAAAGAGGATTTGAGGTCAACACAGAGATCAAGTAGTGGATTGAAGGAGTACAAAGAGGATCGTTCGATAAATGCGGATGTAGAACTGAGGGATAAAGAAAGATGGAATGGAGCATGGGTCGGTGGTGGTGGTGGTGGTATGATGGTGAACGAACGGTGGACGTCACGAGAGGGAAGAATAGGGTACTGAGTTGCCATGGCGACCGTTGAAACTGCGAACCAAATGGACCAACGTTGTCGTGGCTGCCTTAGAGGTGCGAGTGAGACAAACCCGAGGGGATTGCAGACGAGCGGAGTCGAGGTCTGATGGGTCGGTCGGGGGGTAGTGAAAAAGGGAGTCAAGGGGTGTGCGCGCACTCTTGGCAAGCGCGCACAAGCTACGGAATTATGGTAAATCCTCAGCGAGGGAAAATTCGTGGCACGACGTCGAAATGCATATAGGTAAGCGTTCCGTGCACCCTCGCCTCACTTGCATACCTACCATGCCAACACACAGCTCGTATAACTTTGGGAAATCAAGTTGTATTGCCGAACGTTCCGAACGAAATTCGATGCTCGTCGACGAGCTTCAGCGTGAGCACATTAGCGCGCTCTATTTGTTGGATTTATCCGGCAAAGTTATAGTTGGATATATATACTGTATTATTTAACAAGTTTTTCTATACTTATAAGATGAATTTTCAGTTATAAAAAAGTAAATTTCATTGAAGTCTTTCACGAAATTAATTATATTTCGATAGGATAGCGAGATACGTCAAAATTGCATATATACAAATTTGTAGAGAATTTAATTTCCTACAAAAAAGGCTCTATGAAATTTTATCGTATCTCGTGTAGTTCTTGAGATATCTCGAAAAATCTAGATGCATGATTATTTTGAGAGAAGAAATTTCTTAAAAACAAAATTGATTATTAACTCGAAAACTATTAGTTGCACGATAAAAGTACATTAGACCTTTTTTGTAGAGAATTTAATTTCTTACAAAAAAGGTTCAATGAGATTTTACCACATCTCGCATAGTTTGCGAGATATTTATAAAAATAAAAATGCCGAAAATTTTCGTTTAATACTAAATTTTCGTCTTCACTACTAAATTTATAATTCATCATTGCACATATTAAATATATTTAGTTAAAGGTCAAAAATTCAATTAACAATACCTTAGTACCTCATTAGATTGTATCGAAATGAATTGATTTTGAGAAATCTTGATTTATGGCCCGATAAAGTCCTTTGATTGTTCAACTAATGCGTAGATGGAATATATGGTATATCCCCCGTGAGTTTCATTTGGTCAGAGGGTGAACCTTGTAGCGATAACAAATCTTGAAATATGTTTGTGTGTCCCCCTTGCAAGAAAAACGAGATCCTATACACATTCTCAAAATCCACGTGCCACAAGCAATATCCCTTCTATTGACACTATCATTCCTCAAATCTGACGCTTAACCTCCTTAACTTTCTTCTTAGATATAAAAAAAAAATTCTATATTCACGGTAACAGATAGAAAGATGGAAATTAAATTTTTTTATGGCGTTGGGTCGCGTCAGTAAAGAGAATGCGGTCGGACTGATATGTGTGTTGGGACGTGTAAAAGACCAGGTCTGTTTTATGTAAAAGAGTCATAACCTTCGACCGGCCCATCACGTATATGCCTCTGTTGCGCTATCGCTCTATCCAACTAACCCAACTGAGTTTTTTCCCATCGCTTTTTTTCCTGTCCGTCTCTAGGGTCTCTCGAGTCGATCGCTTTAATGGGATTTTTAAGTGCTTGCGCGCTGCTCCAGCGAACACCTTATCTATGCCAGTAGCCCCTCTTGAGTTTGCAGCCCACCCACTAAAAATTCTTTGGCCTTAACAGAAATAAAATACTTATGGTGTATATATAAGCATGCATGGATTTTCCAGTTTATGGTGCTAAAAGGATGCTATTATTTGATGTTAGAAATATTTAATTGAATAGATAATTCTGTATAGTTAAGCGGTGAAAGCAGATAAGTCGATAAAAAAGTAAATTTCATTGAAATTTTTCACAAAATTTATTGTAACTCAGAAACTTCAAGAAATACAGCAAAATGTCAAATGACTTTTTTTGTAGAAAATTCAATTTCCTACAAAAAAGGTTCTAT
>JABSMT010051793.1:0-12918 GCA_018902335.1 Eumacrocentrus americanus
CCTTATCAGTATCCCCACTCCTCCTTCCGTAAAGGGAAGGGAGGGGAAGGACGAAGGGTCACATGATTAGACTATTGTGCCATTAAATTCACCGATTTTAAATTATTTCAATTTTATTTTTTCTCTATCCAATCTCAAAAAACTTAACTTTATTCATAAGCACATATTCTCCCCCGCCCATGTATTGGTAAACACCATCTAAAGATGATTTATTAAGCTTTACTAATGCATTTAATTATAAAAGAGTCTGGAGCCCGTATTGTAAATTGTTACCATTCATTCCTCGCTGGAGATTTTGTTTTCATGCGAAGGTTGAATTTACTGGATAAATCGCCTAGACTCTTCCACGTTGGGGATCTTGTCTTTGTGCGTATGTGTTAGATTTCTTATAATTTAGCAGTTAACTTTTGGCTAGGATTTGAATTGTTAAACAATACACAGAAGGCAGAAGGCCAGAAGGCAACGTATTAGAAGAGAGAAATAATATATTCAAGTGAGGATCGATATTACAGATAGTCCGAGTAAAAAGATATCGATAAGTAGGTCAATCTCGGGCGATAATGTAGTGTCACAGTGCGCGGTGAGTTTGAAAGAATATTTCAACAGACCCTGTCAACGCGTGCTGTATAAGTCTATTTATCTTGGCAATTCCTTTTCTCGCGTTTTAACCAGACTTAGGTTCTTTAGGTGTTTTTGATGGGCAGGATTGCACAGGTTCTTGGTGAATATATCTGCCACCATCTGGTTTGAAGGCAAGTATTCGATTCGGATTGCATTTCGTTTTACTGCTTGTCATAAGAAATGATGTCTCACGTCGATGATTTTCGTACATGAATGATAAGTTGGATTCTTTGCCAGTCTTGCTGCTTCCTGATTGTCACAATGCAGTGTTATCGCTGTCATTTTGGTCCTCCACAAACCAATTTCGTTTATTATTCTTCGTAGAGTGCTTCCTTTGTGGCTTCGGTCAAAGCCATATATTCAGCTTCTGTACTGGACAGTGCTACTGTCCGTTGTTTCCTTGATTCCTATGGTGATATGGGTGTTCCAGCAAGAGTGAATACATATCCAGTACGTGATACGCGTTTGTTTACATCTTCTCCCCAATCGAAGTCCGACAACCCTGTGAGTTCGTTGTTGGATTGTCGAAAGATTAGGCCTAGTTCTCTTGTTCCCTTCAGGCACCTTAAAATTCGTTTGGCTGATTTCCAATGTGTGATTGTTGAAAAATTGCAGAATCTGGAGATTTCTCTTACAGCATATGCAATGTCTGGTCTAGTCACTACTGCTGCGTACATCCAAGACCCAACTAAACGTCGAAAGAGTATTTCGTTGACTTTAGGTGCCTCATCGTATTTACTCAGCTTTGATTTTGGTTCGAAAGGTGTAATTGCTGGTTTTGCATCATCCATCATAAACTTGTGGAGCATGTCAGTTACGTATTTTTGTTGTGTTATAGTGGTACTGTTAGTCGTTACATCCTCTTCATACTCAATCCCAAGGCAATATCGCAGTGGTCCAAGGTCTTTGATCGGGAACCTCTGTATCACAGCAGACTTGATGCTTACGAGTAGGCTTTTGTCATTAGTGGCGACAATGAGGTCGTCTACATATACAGTCATCACTATGATCTTGTTTTCGACGTACATGATGTACATGCATGATTCAGATGTGAGAAATTTGAAACCGATTTGCTTCAACGTTTCGTCCAGTACTTCAAACCATTCCCTGCCAGATTGCTTCAGCCCATATAGAGATTTTATTAGCAGGCACACGAGGTCTTTTCGGCCTGGTTCTTCACATCCTGGTGCTTGCTCCATGTAGATTTTCTCTTTGAGTGTTCCATAGATGTATACCATGGTGACGTCCCAGTGAAATAGGTGTAGACGAAGAATTTTGACTATGGCGGTGAGGAGTCAAATGGTTTGCAGACGTACGACAGGTGCATAGACTTCTTTGAAGTCGATGCCAGGTTGTTGTGAGCAGCCCTTTGCTACCAGCCTTGCCTTTCTCCGTTCAATTGTTCCATTGATGTTATATTTTCTCCTTAGCACCCAGCGATACTTGTATCATGTTTTATTTCTTCTTGGGGCATCTTCTTAGACCTGTTCGTACGGTGGAGGGTCGACCTGGTCCCTTTTTTATGATTTGGTGTACTGGAATGTGTTCATTTTGGTAAATTTCTGCGTCATCTATGAGGCTTTCTTTTTCTTCTTCATCTTCCGATTCGCTTTCTTCAGTTGTGTTTTGGTCGGTGATGTCCAGTTTAAATATTTCAGCCCTCTTTGGCGATTCCTTTGGATCGTTTTGGAACCTGATGAACCTGTCGTCTCTGCGTATTATGACCCGTCTTGATTTTGGGTCCCACAAGCGATATGCCTTTAACTCGGTAGAATATCCAACCGGAACGCATGGACTGGATCTCGTGTCAAGCTTTCATTTATTTGGTTATTTGTTGAGGGCGTAGGCTTTTGATCCAAAGATTTTTAAATTGCTGATATCTGGCTTCTATCCGTTCCATACTTCGTGCAGTGTTTGACTTTTCAGAGCTTTTGTTAGACATCTATTACGAAGGTATGTGGCTGTGTCGATGGCTTCAGTCCAAAAGTTTGGAGGTAGGTTTGATTGTAGTAGCATACATTTGCCATTTCTGTTAATGTCCTATTCATTTTTTCTGCGACCACGTTTTGCTCTAGTGTATGTACAGCCATTCTCTCTCGTTTTATCCCAATATTTTCTATGTCACTTGTAAATTCTTTTCCACAATATTCTAGTCCATTGTCTGTTCTCAGTATCTTAATTTTCTTGTCCTTTTGACTTTCTACCATTGCTTTATATTTGTTGAAGGCATCCTTTACTTCGTCTTTCGACTTTAGAGCATATGTTTCCACTCATCTTGATTTGTCATCTATGAATGTGACATAGTACGGCGCTCCACCGTTAGATTTGTGAAGAAAAGGGCCGCATACATCCGAATGTACGATATTAAGTATATCTCGACTAGTATTACTTTGATTTTTTGGGAAAGGTAATACTGATTATTTACCTTGAATGCACACTTCGAAATCGTGAAGCTTTCCTTCAAGTGAGTTGATGCCTTTTACCATGTCTTTAAATTTTAAGAGTTGTAGGTCTGCTTTATTGAGGTGGCAGTATCGTTGGTGCCACTCGTTTATATCTTCGTCGCCGTGACTTGCGTAGGCTGTGCTCTCTTATGATGAATGTAGGAAGTATAGGTTGCCTTTTCATTGTCATTCAGCAATGGTTTGGCCTCTCTTGTTTTGTAAAAGAACCTGGTCTGTTGTGAACACCACCGTTCGACCTTGACTGGTTATCTTGGATACAGAAAGTAAGTTAATCTTCAACTCTGGTACGTACAATGCATTTTCTAATCGCAATCTTTTATCATCATTGTTTTTACAAATAGTCAAGTTTACTGTACCCTTGCCTTCTATATTTGCTGTCTGGTTGATAGCCAGCCTCAATTGTTGATTTTTGGTTGGTATGATGATGGTAAACATATTCTCATCATGGCACATATGTGACGTAGCTCCACTGTCGATGCACCAGTCAGTTGTTGTCGGTTCTTCTACTTTCATAGCTATAGCAGTCGTAACTACTTTTGTAGGCGCCTTCTAGGCTAATATATGTGATTCTTCGATACATATCAATGCTTCCTCTTCTTCTTCATCCGAGTGTTGTGATCCCTCAGAAGTCGCGACCTGGTTCGCTTCTTCCCATGCCTTTTTCCAGCATTCAGGTGTCTTGTGGCCTGATCTTCTACAGTATCCACACTTTACAGATTTCTTCTGAGACTTTTGCACGTCTTATTGATCTTCTCGTATTTTGGTGTATCGATTTTTATTTTGCCTTTTGTCCTTCATCTTGTTAGATCGAGTATACAGTGCCTCTTGATTTTCTTGGGCTTTATATAATTTTAGCTGTTTATTAGTTCCCGGACCACGTGGGATTGTTAATGAATTGATTGAGGATAGAGTGAAGGAGATTTCAAAGTTTCTACCTGAATTAAAGTTGAGTTTTGTTTATTCTACCGAGACACGAACTTCCACGTGCCTCGATACCTTGAAAAGCAGTGATACATAGAAAGTCAAGTGTGAGTTGAATCTTGCTGTACATCAACTGAGAATGATTGTAGCTATGACTCCAGTAGTCAGTGACGCAGGCGCAAAGCGCTCTGACGTCACTAGCTGAGTGAGTGAGCTAGCTAATGAAGATTCTCTGCTCTCTCTCTCTCTCTCTCTCTTGATTCAACATTCCGCCCACTTTGACGCTGACTGGAAGCGTCGAAACTATTCCTTGACATCTGCTGGTGGAGAGTCAACTGGCAATGGACACAGCTTGCTGACCGGTCTCTTAAAGATGGAGGAAGTAGTCTTAACTGTGACCAGTCTCACCAGCTGGTCAGCTCCTGGGTGAACTGCGATCAATCTAGCGAGAGGCCATTTAGATGAAGGATAGCACTCGTCGATGAGAAGAACAGTTGAGTCTATTTTGATGTCGTTGAGCTTGAAGTTCCATTTATAGATGTTTTGGAAACGTTGTAAATATTCCTTTGACCATCTGCTCCAGAGTAATTCGGTCATTTTGCGCACTAGCTACCATCTGGATAGCCTAGAGTTTAGAAGGTCTTGCAGAGAAGGCTCTGGGACTGTGCAAAGCGTTGTTCCAATCAGGAAATATCCTGGAGTGAGCACCTCGAGGTCCTCTGGAGCTTCAGTCATCGAGCAGAGAGGTCTCGAGTTGAGTAGAGCATCGAATTGACAGATGAAGGTAGTGAATTCCTCGTAAGTCAATATGTGTTCCCCTATGACCCTCTTGATATGATGCTTTGCTGACTTGGCTGCTGATTCCCACTTTCCTCCGAAGTAACGAGCTCCAGATGGATTGAATAGCCACTTTGTGCCATCGTTAGCTAAGAAGTTGGCAATTCGATCCAGTTCTGATGAAGCTGAAGAGAAGAGTTGACGAAGTTGTTTGTCTGCTCCAACGAAGGTCGTACCACAGTCGCTCGTCAGAGTAGAGCAAATTCCACGACGTCCAGTGAACCTTTTGTATGCAGCGAGAAATCCTTCACTTGAATAGTCAGTAGCTAGTTCAAGATGTATAGCTGAAGTTGAAAAGCAGACGAAAACAACAAGGAAATACTTGTACGTCTTTGCATTTCGCCCTTTCCAGGTCTTCACGATGAAAGTACCAGCATAGTCCACTCCTGCATGTAAGAAGGGCCTTGAAGGTGTCACTCGATTGTGAGGCAGCTGACCCATGAACTGTTGCGCCTTTTTTCTTCGTTGTCTGACACATTGTATGCATCAAAGTACGAGGGATCTTACTGGGACTCTTCCTCCAATGATCCAATACTTCCTTCGTAAATATGCCAACATCAGCCAAGTTCCACCATGTAGAGTGACACGATGCGTGTGATCTAGAAGTAGAGTCGTGAATTGAGATTGTCTTGGAAGAATAGCAGGATGACATTGTTCGTAGTCTAGTACCGCATTTTTGGGCCGCCCGCTAATTCGTAAATTTTCGTTATCATCGAGGTAAGATGTCAGGCGAATGAGCGAATTAGTTCTGGGAAGCTGGCCACTGTTCTTTAGAGTTTGAATTTCTCCAGAGAAATAACTTCGTTGAGTTTCTTTTACCCAGTAGATCAGTGCATCTTCGAACTCTTGAGGAGTTAACTCCTCAAGAGCTCGAGTCTTAAGACTCGATGAGTGAATTCATTCTCTTCTTGTGACTCTCAACTTCTACTTGAGTCTCTCTTTTTCTTTTGATCAACCTTGAAGATTCTGAATGGCCTTCTGCACCATGCAGATACTCTAATAAGTCTAGTAAGATTCGAGTATTTCTCGATGAGGCTCCAAGAATGTTGTAGTCGAGTTGCTGATACTTTTACTGGTCTCTCTTCAAGATCTACTTCTTGATCAATTGAGGGGAAGTCATTAGGCCAGTTGGTCGAGGATTTACTTAGCCACTGAGGTCCATTCCACCAGAGTGAGTTTTCGACGAGTTTAAAAGGAAAGCAGCCACGTGAAGCAGTGTCTGCTGGATTATTTACACCTGGTACGTGATGCCATTTAGCTTGTGACAGGCTTTCTTGAATCTGAGAGACTCTGTTCTGCACGTAATCTTTCCATCGTCCAGATCCACTTTGAATCCAGTACAGAGTAGTAGTGGAGTCAGTCCAGAGATGCACTGGAGATTTTTCCAATTGTAGAATACCTTGAAAATAAGCAACTATCTTCGAGAGTAGAGCGACAGCTGTTAGTTCGAGTCGAGGAATGGTAACTCTTGTCGTTTTAGAACGTTTAGATTGAGTTGAAGCTGATTGAGCTGGAGCCACCTTGGTTTTGGCAGCTATGAGAGATACTTGAACATCGTTATTCTCATTCCTTACTCTCAAATACACCACCGCCCCAACGACAGCTCTTGATGCATCTGAGAATCCATGAAGTTCAACACGATCTCGTTCAATGTCTAGTCCCATCCATCTGGGAATTCGTATCAATTGAAGTGTAGACAGTTATGTGCAGAACGCTTCCCATTGTTCAGCAAGTACTTCTGCGAGTGGCTGGTCCCATTCATATTGAGCTGTCTAGAGTTCTTGGAGGAATATCTTCGCTTTGACTACGACTGGAGCGAGCCAACTAAGTGGATCAAAGAGTTGTGCGGTCCTTGAAAGAACGTTCCTTTTTGTGATGACTTGAGGTAGCTCTTAGTTTACTGTTCGAGAGACAAAAGCATCCTGAATCTGATGCCAGGTTAGACCTAGAGCTCGATACAGTGGTTCTTCTTCTATAGAACGAGATACTGAAGATTCTCGTTGCTCTTGAGGGATGTCTGAGAGAAGTTCCTCCTTGTTCGAAAGCCACTTCTGAAGGGAGAAACCATCGCCATGAATAAGTCTCTTACTTGCTTTATTTTCTCTCTCGTTTCATCGAGAATATTCGCACCTGAGAATCGTCATCCACATATGTCTCTGGTCCAATAACTCCTTGAGCTAGTTGATATTTATGACCATCATCTCGGTCGAGTTGAAGAAGAGTTGCATTTGAGAGATAGGGCGCTGAAGTGGTCCCATACATGACAATAGTGAGCACATACTCGACGACGTGGTCATTTTCGTCGAACCAGAGGATCCTTTGTAAGTCCCAATCGTCGTCATGTACTTGAATTTGGCGAAATATCTTCGTGACATCAGCAGCAAACACGAATTTGTGTGTACGCCAGAGAGTAATGACGTCTTGAAGATCTGTGAGGAGCTTTGGACCTTCGTGGAGACATTCATTTAGCGAAACGCCCTTGTTTGTATCTTAAGAACTATCGAAGACAACTCTATACTTGGTCGTTGAGTTGCATTCTCGCTTAACCCCTCAAGTACGGGAGCCCACTGCGTCAATTCTGTCTCAGCGGTGGGGGGATTTTGTAACGCAATGGCAGACGTCGGTCAGGAGTACCGACTCCGGCCGCTGAGACAGAATTTAGAGTCGGTACCAGGGACCGACCCCGTACTTGAGGGGTTAACTTCATGGTGTGGAAGATAATATACTCGATGAGGATCACGAGGTACCCAATGCACTCTGAACATGTGACCGAACTCCATACTCCTGCATGAATTTGGAATAGACTGCTTGGAGTGCTGGATCTAGGAGAAATCGTCGCTGTAGACTCTGTAATCTTCGAAGAGCTGCTGAACGAGAATTACCTATGTCCTCAGGCGATTTTTTGAAGAAGAGTCGTACGATGTAACGACCCTCAGAGTCACGAGAGTGTGTCTTCGAGAAGTGGAGAGAACACTGCTCTTCTTCCAAAGTTAGTCCGCCCACTGTGCTTGTGAAAGAGGACTCGTGCATCCAGAGCTGCTTTATAAGCTGAGATAGATGCTAATCCATGGCACAGTGCAGACTTCGAGCAATTGGAATGTTGGCTTTGAGACGTGTTTGTCCAGAGACAATCCATCCTAGGCGAGTTTGTTGGGCAACAATGAAGTTGTCATTTCACTTCTTGACTCCTGCAAGAAGTAGAGTAACATAAATATCAGCACCTAAGAGTAGATCGACTGAGTCAGGGAGCCAGAACTGTGGATCAGCTAACTCAAGTCCAGCCAGTTGAGACATATACCTCCAATGAAATCCAGTAGAAGGCACTTTACCAGTAATTGCAGGCAAGATATGAGCTTTAATATCAACCGAGAATGAGGCAACTGACCTTGATTGAATTTTTAGTGCTATCTCGCCTTTAGACAAACGTGGTGAATCGAATCCAATACCAACAATTGGAATTGATGATGTGCTGCGGCTCAGTCTCAGCTGTTGAGCAAGTGCTTCGGTGACAATAGATATTTCTGATCCTTGATCCAGTAGCGCTCTTGCAGGAAAGAGGTTTCCGCCTTGTGAATAGACGTATACTAGAGCTGTAGCCAATATAACTGGTTGGCGAGGATTGAGGGCAAGATGAACTCCAGCTGCGCCACTGGTTGATCCTGGTGAACTAGAATTTTGAGCAGATTGGTTTATTGATGAATTCGAGTCTGGGTGAAGCAATGAATGGTGCTTTGTGTGTGCAATCCAAACCGTACGTGGAACGTCGTCAATTTATAGTTCAAAACAAGCTCTGTTTTAATTGCTCGGGGAGACATCTGCATTGATAATTCAGATGTCTCCCCAAGCGATTAAAACAGAGCTTGTTTTGAACTATAAATTGACGACGTTCCACGTACGGTTTGGATTTGTACGATGGACACGAAGCAATATAATGAGCCAACCTGTAGAAGGCACATGGTGGCTCTGAAGTTGCTGGGGTTTCGAATGAGTTAGAAACTTGATTTGAGTTGGGTACTTGAGGTGAGCTAGGAACTTGAGGTGAACTTACAATTGTGTTGAGAGACTTAGCTGAGTGCCTTGGCTGAGAGAACCTTGCTGAAGAAGGTGATTTAGTTGAGGCTTCCTCGAAGGCGTGCTCGGAGCGGACTCTACCTTGTAGAAAGTTCTTCAACTCCAGCCAGGTGGGCTGGAGTTGAAGAGGGCTCCTCTGCTGTTGATCCAAGAGTCTGTTCCCATGCTCGTACAGAGTGCGCGTCGAGCTTCTTCATGGTCATGTAGACGATGATAGGATCCCACTCTTCTATTTTCTTCCCAAGAGGCTGAAGAGAGTTTAGCGCTTGAACTGTTTCAACTAATAACCTCTCGATTTCCTTTGAGTTACCAGAGTCTACTAGCTTCACTGACCAGAGATTATGAACTGAAGAATGAACTAAGATTCTTTTGTTTTCATAATGAGATTTGAGGTCTTCCCAGGCCTTTTGATAGTTCTCGGCCGAAGGTGCCAGATCACTAATGATCATCGCTGCATTACCAACTAAGCAGGATTTAAGATATGGTTTTACTGCTAGTTCTTGTATTTCGCTTAGAGAATTGTTCATAGAGCATCTTTTTAACAAGTTACACTCTCCGAATGTCTTGGTAACCTTGTTGGATTGCCTGAGCACTTTAGAATCACAGAGAAAAATTATGGCATTGGACCATGCGGTCGAACTTCACACCAACTAAGTTTTCGATTGAGACGTAAAACTACTGTAACGAAGCATACAGAGTTTACTACTATGACTTTTTGAAGTTAATCAAATTGAAATTGATTAATTCTTTGTTGAAACCAGATTGATGCGTCTGGATTTCACTAGAGAAGCATCGCGCCACACAGAAAACTGCCATGCGGTCGCACTCATACAACTCAGTCCCAGGGCCTACGCGATCCGGTTCGAAGGACCAGTAATGTATAATTTTATCTGTTTATTAGTTCCCGGACCGCGTGAGATTGTTAATGAATTGATTGAGGATAGACTGAAGGAGATTTTAAAGAGTTTCTACTGATATTAAAGTTGGGTTTTGTTTATTCTACCGAGACACGAACTTCCTCATGCCTCGATACCTTGAAAAGCAGTGATACATAGAAAGTCAAGTGTACGTTGAATCTTGCTGTACATAAACTGAGAATGATTGTAGCTATAATGACTCCAGTAGTTAGTAACGCAGGCGCAAAGCGCACTGACGTCACTAGCTGAGCGGGTGATCTAGCTAATGAAGATTCTCTGCTCTCTCTCTTGATTCAACAGGCTTGATTTTTTCCTTTTCTTGCTGTGTCCTCATCCTGTAGTTTTAATTTCAATGTCTCTGCTGTCGGTAAATCGTCTCGCACTTCTATGGCACGCTTGAAATTCTCATATGAAGCGGGAACGCTGCAAAGCAATGGAATGCAGAGGAGGTCATCAGCTATTTCGATGTCCATTTCTTTTATATTGTCTACTGTTGTGAAGAATTGATTGAGATGTTCGTGCATGCTATCCTCTTCGCTCATTTTGATGAATAGCAACTGTTTTAAAAGTGTGGCTTTTCTAGCTGGGCCTTTTGATTGATGCACTTGTTCCAGTTTTTTCCAAACTTGTTTGGATGTATTGCATTTTTTTATGTGGCATAATTGAGATGATCCCATGCCCCGTATCATGTCGGCTTTGACCTTCATGTCGTTCTTATCCCACGTGGCTGCTGCTTGGGCCTCCACTAGTCTCGCTTTGGAACCGTCGACATATTCCCAGTGGTCATTTTTGACTAGGATGGCTTGCATTTGCATTCGCCATATGTTCTAGTTGTCCTTATTTAGTTTCTCAATATGTACACTAAGTCCTGATGACATTATGTGTACTTGTTCACTCTTCCTAGTTATCTTTTTTTTGTGTATCCTGTGCTCAAGGCGATTTTAGGTCAGAATGATTTAGCTTTTATTAATGGACTTGATTTTCTTGTTGTCGACTTACACTTTAATGTGTTGTGTGCCTGAGCCCATATCCTGTTAGATTTCTTATAATTTAGCAATTAATTTTCGGCTATGATTTGGATTGTTGAATAATACACAGAAGGCAACGTATTAGAAGAGAGAAATAATATATTCAAGTGAAGATCGATATTACAAATAGTCCGAATAAAAAGATATCGATAAGTAGGTCAATCTCGGATGATAATGTAATGTCACAGTGCGCGGTGAGTTTGAAATAATATTTCAACAGTATGTGATTCTAGTCGTGGAGAAATAATCAGTAAATTCTAAGAAATATCTCCACTAAATTGAAAGAAACTGGGTCTATTTTTTTGACGTCCTGGATGTCCCTAACACCACTTTTGAGCGCCAATTTCAAATTGGCAGTATGGGACGGTGGGCTCGTTAGCCACTAAAGCTCTGATGAGCACTCCATCAGGATCCAGCAGCCTCCGTCGATGTTGATTGTAAGGATTGGGTAGGGTATCACAAAATGATAAAAGCAAAGTGCTTCAGGAGAGCATGGTACTAATTTATTTCTTTAAAATAACGTCAATGAAGTGTGAAAAGCTACTCGACATACGTCTTTCTACTCTGGATTCAGGATGCGGAGTGGCTCGAAGAGATACCCCGAAGAGCTCTCTGAGCAAATATCCTTCCAACATTCTTCACACACGCATAACCCACTCTTTTTCCCATCATTCGCGCATACCTCACACTTACAATTCTCGTATTTTTACTATACACATAGTATACACATACACATACTATACACATATTTCCCTACTCTAATACATACACAGGCATCCAGTCCGGTCGAGGAACGTCGAATCCCCACCAAGCTCGGGTCCTGTCTCTTTGCGGGGGATGCGTCCAATAGGCTTTTTCGGGGCCCTTTTCTCTCTGGTGCAATATTTTTAAATTTTCCTGCCTTCCCTTCTGGCGAGAGCATCTGGACTTTCTCGTTTTTGCCTCTTTCTAACATTTGGATTTTATTGCTTTTCCAATGAAGCCTGGTTTATTGAGGATGTGCAATTTAAAAGGTTTAGTGTTTTGTTACGAAAACTGAGGCTCTATTGTATTACGAAGGGTCTGTCGCTTTTACTTAGAAAAGTCTCGCCGCGTTCTCACGGTCTGAAAGTCTCAAATATTTCCATCGTAGAAAGTCTTTTCGGCCATCCATATTTATTTAATTCTCTATGACTATGTTTGCAAAAACTTAATTTGAATAATCGCGCCAAGTGAACGTAGTGACATCTAGGTGCATCTAGCCACGAGACCGCGACGTCACATCTTCTTAAATTAATTAACATTCAATCAATCTTCTTTGATTGCCTTATAATTCTGTAGTCATCATTCTTCACCGAACTATCGCTCGATAATATCGCGCTACCGCTTAAATAAATAATCGTGTCACGTCGGACATAACAAATACCGTATTTGTGTCGCTCGCAATATCACGATGCAACCAATAATACGTTTTTGAGGAACAATATATAAAGGCGACAAGAATATATATTCTTAACAACCGACGATTGGCGTAGTCGGTAGCGTATGCGCCCCGTAACCCGTAGGTTCCCAGTTCGAATCTCGCCCAGCGGGGCCTGATATTTTTCTGAAGCGATAAGCGTATTATTAATTTTAACCTATCCTACTTATTAGGTCGGATAGGTTAGAATTCGGCGATTTGTAAATGTTAATACTGTTCGTATATGCATTTAATGCGAATTAATAAGGAATAACTGGAATAACGACAATCCTATCCCCTCTAACAGCGGCTGCTTGTTGTATCTTTTTCCGATTCTGCTATTTTTTTCACGCAATGACTTGAACGTGAGCTACGTATCACTATTCTGTTTTCATCACGTCGTCACTTAAATATGAGATAAGTATAATTGTTCTGTTTTCTTCACACTGTGACTTCAATATGAGTTACATATGTTGCCACCTTCAGCGGACTACAGATGAGGCAAATTTACCTCTGCGTATGAGCACAATGTATGGGGCATCGTATGATACAAATATGAGTGACAAGTGGGCACTCATAAGAAGCACACAGTTTTTCTGCCGCCCCCCCCCTCCCCCCCC
>JABSMT010051804.1:0-12911 GCA_018902335.1 Eumacrocentrus americanus
TTTTTTTCTCGCAAGGAATGATTTTACTTTCGTTTCCACGCAGGAATTTAATTGTCGTAGTCCAAGGTCTTGACAAAAAAAAAAAAGAAACGTTCTTGTGAGCTGAGTTTTAGAACTCTGTTTGGTTGTTTCCCGTGGCATTGATTCGTAGCGTCTGCGAAAGGAGCCAAGGCAAACTGCATTGTTGGCAATCCATTGATATATGTATATATGCATTTCGAAATGAAAATGAAAATCCTTAGAAAGAAATCAGTAAGAAAACGGTAAAAGTGAGATGAGTTGATAATTTGACAAAAATTTTTAGACATTTCCATTTTTATAAATATCTCGAAAACTATGAGAGATATCATCAAATCTTATTTAACCTTTTTTGTAAGAAATTGAATCCTCTACAAGAAAGGTATTATGCATTTTTGTCGTATCTCGCATAGTTTTCGAGCTATAATTCATCTAGTTTGTAACAAATCTTGTTTTTTTTTTCCTCGCAAAAATAATTTATCCAGATTTTTCGATATATCTCGAAAACTACTCGAGGTATAATAAAATTGTATGAGATCTTTTTTGTGAGCAATGAAATTTTCCATAAATTTGTCCATATGCAATTTTATCGTATTTTGCATTGTTTTCAAGATATCGTCAATTTCGTGAAGAATCTCAATGAAATTTACTTTTTTACTGACATCTTTTGCCGCTTCACTACTGAAATAGATATTCATTACTTTCATGTGTTGGTGTACAATGTATGTATGTATGTGTATACTGATGACAAATGTTTTTGTGTGTTCAGAAGGTTGATCCTGAGCTGATATTCACGAAACAGGAGAGAATTGGCAAAGGAAGCTTCGGCGAAGTGTTCAAGGGAATTGACAATAGGACTCAGCAGGTCGTCGCCATAAAAATCATCGATTTGGAGGAAGCTGAGGATGAAATTGAGGACATACAGCAGGAGATCATGGTGCTGTCGCAATGCGACAGTCCCTACGTCACCAAATACTATGGATCTTATCTCAAGGTATGCCCACTGATTATCATTTAATTAAAGTGACTTCATCAGAAGCAGCATGGCTGAGCTCCTCTGATGGGGGGAGTCACGATTTATTATTTTTTTTCCCTCGTGGGCAATGATGATGGTCGATATAACGAAAAAAAAATTAATCCCTTGGCCTTGTACGACTCGATGGCTTGGGGATGGATTATTTATGCGCGTTATATTGCCCGTGTAATAATCCTCATATACGCTGGACAGTCGCGGCCTCGTCGTATCCCATCAGAGCAGGGCCCCGTCGATGCCTGGATATAATTATAACGGTGCGCGCTCGGTGGCACGGTTTCCTGCGCCTCGCCTCACCGGAATCTTTCTCTCTCTTTTCTTTTTATTTCTCTCTCTTACCACTCGACCAACTCGTCGTAGACACATTCCATTTTCTCTACATTTCTCCTCGACTTCTTTTTTGGCTTCCCTAACTCCCAAATTCTCACATTCCAGATGGACTAAACAGTGGGAGGACACTTTTTTGTTGGTTGATTTAATCCTTATTGATTAGGGATATTGAAAAAGACTCTTTCATTTTTTAGATTATAGAGTTGATGATGCTCTATATGATGCTATTTTATTCACCTCTGTAGCTTAAATGCCACTCGAGATCTAAACTGTGAAAGGTGGCTGACGTTTCGAAATCGTTTATGGTTTCGTTGATGACTTTTTCAGCCTTTAAATGATTAAATTTGATGTCGACCGTTTAGGGACATTGTAGGGGATAAAATTATCTAAATATAATTTTTTGTTTAATTGTCTTTGTACATCAGATATTTTACGAACTGTGAACGTTTAAAATTGAGCAATTTGTTCCATTTATAGAGCCTCGTTTATTGCCACATTAATGAGAATTAATTCTAAATCAAAATGACGATAAAAAATATATGTTAATGATGATTTTAGGGTACGAAGCTCTGGATCATCATGGAATACTTGGGTGGCGGTTCCGCATTGGATCTCATGAAGGCCGGAAGCTTTGAAGAAATGCATATTGCCGTTATTCTTCGCGAAGTGCTCAAAGGCCTGGACTATCTTCACAGCGAGCGTAAACTTCATCGTGATATCAAAGCCGCCAATGTTCTTCTAAGCGAGATGGGCGATGTGAAACTCGCTGACTTCGGCGTTGCCGGTCAATTGACCAACACGACGAGTAAGAGAAACACATTTGTAGGAACGCCTTTCTGGATGGCGCCGGAAGTCATCAAGCAATCGGCCTACGATTCCAAAGTGAGTCCTCTCATCTTTCTCCTGAATAAATACCGTTTTTCATCTAAATTAAATTGATGTTAATTCTCTTTTGAATTTATTCTAGGCTGACATTTGGTCTCTTGGAATCACTGCTATCGAATTGGCAAAGGGCGAGCCCCCAAATAGTGAACTCCATCCTATGCGAGTCCTTTTTTTAATCCCGAAAAACAATCCACCCCAGTTGACTGGAAATTACACGAAGCAGTTCAAAGAATTCGTGGAGGCGTGTTTGAACAAAGACCCAGAAAATAGGCCAACAGCAAAGGAACTTTTGAAGTTCCAATTTATTCGCAAAGCCAAGAAAAATTCGTATCTGATCGATTTGATCGACAGATACAAGAAGTGGAAGTCACAACGTAGCGAGGAATCAGAGACAGAGAGTGAGAATTCCGATTCGGAGGAGTCTAAGCAGGACAGTGACATGGATGAGCCTTGGATAATGACTGTAAAAGGTCCACATAGTACAAAAGCTTCCGTATTGCCTGTTCTGTCATCCTTGGACGATCAACCGACCTCGTTGAGTCACACACCGAATCACAGATCACTTGGCCACAGTCAACAGGTCAAGGCCCACGCAAACGGCGGTGCAAGGTCACCACCAAAAGATTCACCGTTGAATCACTATCGAAATGAGTCTCGAGAGACACAAATGAAACACAATACACCGTCCCGACCTCACGAGGCTGCGCCACCACCTCCAGTTGATCTTCGAGAAAATCGAGACAGTCGTGAGTTTCGTGAGACATCGAGGGACTCAAAAGAAATTCGTGATGGCAGAGATCGAGAGAATAACCCTAGAGAGAAGCGAAATAGCAAGCCAGACGTGTCTGTATTGCCAATGGTGGATCGAGGCTTGGCTGAAGACAAACAGCAGAGACCAAGAAGCTCACAGGAGTCTTCGAAACACTTGCGTAGTGGGACCCTCAATACTGTTATCTTTCCACTGCTCTCTGAACTCCAACGCAAATATCAATATTCATCGAGGGACAATAATGGGGATAGTGGTCAAAGCGTTGTGACAAGAAATTGTGGAGCAATCGATGAGCTCAGAGGTGCCTTTGAACTGGCTGAGCGCACGTCGCCAGGTATTAATGAGACTCTCGTCAGGGAGATTCTCAAGGCCTTACTTCCAGCCAACCACTCGGACAGTAGACTCTCTATGATTATGGAGAAGGTGACATTAAGGTAGGTAATTGTAAGCTTCATTTATTTATTCTTGTGGAGATATAAGTGAGAAAATAAATTATTAAAATCTGTCGAACATTTTTTATAATACTTTTAATTAAAGATTTATTACTTACATTAATTTATTACTCTGAATTAATAAGTAATTCATCTTCTTATTAATTTAAAGCACAAAGTACCTATTTAAATAAATGAATTTTTTCTTTGAGACTAGTAAGAAATATTTATTGTAATTTTTCTATAAAGGGATTTACAATTGTTTTCTCTCAATGTCTGATTCATTTAATAACTGTTGTTACATGCCTCTTTACTAAAAGTATTTTCTTTTCCAGGGATACGTAGGGACGGGAGAGGGCGAGGGTGCGCAAGAGACTGTGGTCTGAGAACACATTGACGCTTTAGGATTAAAAGAAAACAGCCCATTAACACTCTGAAAGAGTGAAAAGGAAAGCGCAAAACAACGTTCACCACAAGTGCACCTTTTGCGCTTCAAGGGATTCACGAAAAGCCACAAATTAATAATCATGTCCGGTCTACCCGAATTCCTGCCTATATAAACAAACATCTGCCACGATTCGGTGTAATCGATTCGTCGACCACCTTCTGGAGAAAAAGAAAGAAATGAAGGTGAAAGACAGCTCTCGGGGCCAATGAAAAAGCATCCAGGACTGTGCCCGCAATCTTCATTTACTTTATTACTTCATCGCGCGAGTGTCAAATGCGAAGATTTTTATTGTTGGCGCAGCGTGGGACTCCTTTGATTTTCGTATTGTGCGATACAAGCCAGAGGGATACGAGGCACCAGCATTATGTACACTGGAGGTCATGTAAATATGTATGTAGCTCGATAAGATATACTTATTGTTATGGTCGACATGTCGCCGACCGGTTTCCACACGAGTTCCGACGCGAGCACCGCGGGTTTTGTTCCACAAAAAAAAAACCTGCCGTTTTAAATGTCGGAGGATAAAAAAATAGACTCCCTTTTTCCCCCTCACGTTCTTTTCTCCCTCCCATTTCAATCTCCGCATCCCGCATTTGTCGATTCCGCTACTTTAAACTGATTTTTCATGCGTGGAAAAACGTCAATGCGGGCACGAATGATAGAAAAAAAATCGCAGGGTGAGAGTGTAGTGCTACAATAGACGTTTAAGACTTATTTCTGCGTTTGTCGTTGTCGTTTTTTTAGAGACGAAAAATAATAGAACAACAATAAACGTAATGTGGGATAGTATTTTGTGATTAGATAAATGATGAAGAGATAAAAAAAAATGTAGATATCACTTGAAGAATTTATTGTGAACACAATAATAATCATTTTCTTGAGATGTTGCTGCTCGGGATGCTAGTTAGCAATTATTATAGACAATCAGCGATGGTCTGTCGTAGATCCTGCATTCTTAACATCTCATCTACCCTCTCACCCTTTGCTTTATGCAGTGGAATGTCCAGGGAGAAGAAAAAAAATTATTCTTGCAGGATTTTTCCAATATAAGTGATAATAAACGATGGGAGTAAAAACTCAAAGTATTTAGTTAGAAGATTAATTTAATTTTTTTAGAAGACAAAAATGGTTTATAGGACGTTCTACTGCATTTCTACCCGCTCGTTGTCCTAATCATAAAGAAAGAAAATTCAAATAGATACATTTATTTTGTTTTATTTTATTTAATTTTTTTCGCCGTAAGTTTTGCGTTTATCATTAATTATAAATTGTCCTATTGTTTCAGCGGTTGGGTTTAGAGTTTTTTTTTTAATCGTTTTAAATGCATTATTGAAGAGAAATCAAATGCTTGAGCGGAATAATGTTATCTTCCCGACGAGATATAAGATATTTTACCGGTTCCAAGGCGTGATCGTGCATGACGATAGAGAAGCAGGGTCTGTTAGAACGGAAATAAGCATCTGTTATTATTATCATTATTATTAATAATTTCTATGACTTCTCCGTGGCCATCCATGTTATTGTTTCCCCAATGCTTATGTTAATTATTCGTATCATCGGATAGGATTCTTAATTAAATCGCGGATAATCGTGGAAGAATAAAAATTCAATTTAAATACAAAACAAGAGAGTTAACCCATGATCATCATCCCTCCTTCTCCTTTGTATTATAAATTCTATTGGCTAGTATACCCAACAATAATCGACGTTATAATACTGTTGGATTAAACGACAGAAGAAAAAAAAAATAACAAATGGTAACAATAATCTTTGATGTAGAGTACAATATAATGTATATATTGTATTTTACGTTTTTCCTTGGCTGCGTTGAAATGTATATTGGTTCTATGTTGGTATGCTAAAGGCGTGTACAAATCTTAAAAGAAAAAAAAACAATAAATCTATATCAAATCTATTTGTTTTTCATTTTTTTTGTGAGTCTAAAGGAATTTTTCGATGTCGGTAGCTGTGGTAGCATAAATACCGACTCAAAAGAGGCAAGAAATTTAAGGGGAATACATTTTCGCCACTTCTGTTAGTCAGAAATACTAAGAAACAATGTCGTCAAGCACTAATCGCGTCTTGAAGTTTACAAAAGTCACTGACAAGGCATTTTCGCTTGTGAAACGATCAAAATTGGCTGCTGGCTATGATCTTCGAAGGTATGTCCATTATTGCAGTCATTAAGTAACCGTGGTTGACAATTCATCATTTATTATTTCAAATGTTCAATAGTGCATACGACTATGTCATCCCGGCCCAGGGAAAGGAACTGGTGATGACAGACGTGCAAATAGCAGTACCTGAAGGTACTTATGGGAGAGTAGTACCACCATCTGACCTGCCACGGAACCACTGCATCCACATGAGCCCTGCTGGAGTCATCGATGCTGATTATAGGTAAGCGACAAAACCAAACAAAAAATGAACATGCTGTAGGTTGTTTGTCTATTTATCTCTCATTATTCTAGAGGCAATCTTGGAATTATGCTCTACAATCAGAGTAGCAAAGACTTCCAAATAACAATTGGAGATAGGATAGCTCAACTGATTTGTAAGAAAATCGAATATCCTGAGCTGGAGGAACTTCCAAGGCTGGACAACACCGAGAGAGGAGCAAGAGGATTTGGATCATCGGATGTACAGGAAAAATGTTGATTGAAATATTCCACAGCGCTGCCAAATAACCTCTTAAAATAAGTCTCATTCATAATCCATCGGTGACCAATCATTTATAATTATAATAAAATCAAATCTATTTATTCTTCATGTCCTGTCTTTTTTTTGTATACCTCCAAATTCCTAACTGTCGGTAGCATTGGCATCCTATATACCGGCTCAAAGGTGACAAGAAATTGGAGGGAAAAACACGTTCCACATCTAGCCAAAAGAGCAGACTGCTGACTGGTGTCGTTCGTGTTCAGACATTGTGTACACATTCCCGCCACTTTTGTCACATTTTAGTTGCATAAAGCGTTTATAAAAAGCCTAAATAACAATGCCATCAAGCACTAAATGCGTTTTGAAGTTTGCAAAACTTACTGACAAGGCATTTCCGCCTATGAAAGGATCGAAGTTGGCTGCTGGCTATGATCTTCGAAGGTATTTCCATTGTCACGGCCAATAACTAACCATTCTCGACAATTGATCACTTACAATTATTAATTTATTATTCAAAACGTTTACCAGCGCATACGACTACGTCATCCCGGCCCAGGGAAAGGAGCTGGTGAAGACAGACATACAAATAGCAGTGCCGGAAGGTACTTATGGTCGAGTAGCACCAAGATCTGGTCTAGCATGGAAGTACTCTATCGACGTGGGCGCTGGTGTCATCGATGCTGATTATAGGTAAGTAATAAATACAAAAATAGAAATAAACATATGGTAGATTAGTTTCAATATTTATTTCCGTTTCATTATCCTAGAGGCAATCTTGGAATTGTGCTCTTCAATCACAGTGACAAAGAATTCCAAGTAACAGCTGGAGACAGAGTAGCTCAACTGATTTGTGAAAAAATCGAATATCCAGAGCTTGAGGAACTTCCAACCCTTGACAACACTGAGAGAGGAGCAGGAGGGTTCGGATCAACTGGTATACAGTAAAAATGTTCATTGAAGCTCTACAAAACTGCCAAATAACCTCTTAAAATAAATCTCAATTATATTTTCTCTGTAAGAAAAATAAAACCGTTTTACTACGTTTATAATAAAACAAACAACAAGATATGAACAAGGCTATTAATTATTCATATTGCCAATTAGCCGATAAAAAATATTACCCTCATAGATTTATAGTTTGTAAAGAGGTATCAAAACAATTTCAAATATCTCGAAAATAAATGTAACGTTTGTATTTTTCCAAATATCTCCTAAACTATAAAATTTATGATAAAATTGCATAAGACCTTTTTTGTAGGGAATTAAATTCCCTGAAAAATTGGTTCTATGCAATTTTGTCGTATTTCTTATAATTTTCAAGATATTTAAAATTTTGTCAAGAATTTCAATGTAAATAATTCATTGAGCACACGAAGGACGCTACGATAATTTACAACCTCTACAATTTACAGTCAAATAAACAACGAAGTATCCTGACCAATAAAACCTTGTTTATCCACCCTATAATATTGTTTATAAAGCAACTACTTTAGAAGACGCATGCGTGCTCCACGATTGTCCTAGAAACGACACGACGAGGAGGAGGGCAGAAAGGAGGCAAAAGAGGAGCCGCGAGTCGGCGAGTGTGACCAGTTACGATCAGTATATAGCTAAACAATGTTCCGCATGGTTAGTCGCGCGTGTGCTTGATTGTCGCACGAACCTCCGTGAGTCAATGCGATTATTCTCAAGGTGGGGTGAAAATAAAACTATGAGCGGTGGGGACACAAGCATCGACAGAGCAACAGGATCCATCTAAACGTGGTGGAAGACACTGAATCAATTCCGAAGAATCGAGAACTCGTTGTGGTTCCCGCGAAGGACAAGTTTGTAAACAAAGAATGGCCGTGGAACCTCGTGTAACAGGAAACGCGAAGCCGCTTGTGCCGCTCTTCACCAAAGCCGCTGACTGCATTTACACGAGCTGCTACTGGTAAGATTGTCGCTAATGATGCTGAAATGGTCGTTGAATCTGTGTCTGACATGTATTGTAGTTATATAGATTGCATGAGTATCACGATACAGCGTGGATACTGCGGCAGATCCCGCGCTGGATCGATACGTTGCAGGGGAACGGGAGAAAAAGCATCTCCGCCATATTTATTGCGTCTCGCTGTATGTCAGCCAATGGCCGCGTTGCTCGATCATTCTTTTAAAATATCCCGGGCTTCCCCATGCACTTTCAGGGGCTGTTCAAGTGTTCACACGCTGGTGCTGTGCACTCGGTGTTCTCAAATGCAGGTTTCTGATTGGTCATTTCTTTTAGTGTGAGGTTGAAATGTTCAGATTCTAGTTCTAGCGGTAAATGACAATCAGAAGCCTGCACTTCTGTACACCGCACCAGGGTGTGAACAGCTCCTCAGGATGCATGTGCATATTGAGCCGTTCAAACCGGAGTATTACATTTACAAAGTTAAATGAATGAAATACTCGTCATGAAAGTGTATTGTGCAATACCGACTTGATATATTTTGCTAGCGCCGGCAATACAGATTCCTTGAAGTTTTGGCTAGATTTATGCACATCGTTGTTTTGGTGCGTCAGTATTTTATTGCTTCGTGTCAATTTAAATGTCATTGATTTATCTACTTATTGTTAAACGTTGACATCATTTTCCTGGCCACATTGTATAAGCAATATCGTGTTTTTTCATCTTGCCATTTTGCACGTTTCCTTGTATTTTCATTTCGAATGCAATTCAAATTCGTTGTAATGGCCGTTAGGGATTTTTAATTTTCATGTTTCTAGTATTGCCAACGTAATGCATTTCGGGAGGAGGTGATGGCACCCCTGCACACGAGCATTACGACACACGCATCGACGTCCGCCGATTGACGATAGCAATCTTGAATTGCATTTTTCAATTTGTTTGGGAAATTTCGGGATTTTGGTTCAATCACAATGCTTCAATGTTCAGCTGCAGGTACGTATACAATGATACATAAAAAAACTATTTATATATCTAAAAGTGTATCCGGATGCGATTACTAAGATAGGTTAGTTTCGAAAGCGTAGTTAAATGGTTATAATTATAACCTCTTACTTGAACTTGCGCATGTAGAATAAATAGTCGAAAATCAATTTATAAATTTCTTCTTATATTTATCATAACCCTAGTGTGATTTTGTGATCGTTTCAAGTTTCTTTTTCTCTGTTACAGGACCTATGAGCAAAGAAAAATACGTTTTGTATATCCAAGCGAATGAGCCACAGGCAAATAATGAGGGTAATTGGAAAATTGAGGGCATACCCTTCAGGATTTATATACAAGCAAAGAGTAAGTAAAGAATCCGCAGATTCATTAATTGATGAGAACGCATATGAATATTATTTTTTTAATGTCTTATTGATATTTTTTCTAGATGGTGATAATTTTACAGTTCGCTTCGTGCACTGTCTCCTCCAAAAAAACATATTACCCAATGGAGACGAGCCTATTGACCAGCTTTGGGTGTCACTTGACGGTATTGATTTGTAAGTGGAGGAAACATTCATTATCTAAGCCAGAAAAATTCTAAAATATTGATTTACTCATACTACTTTCACATTAACTTTGCAACATTCCTCTGGATTTGATCGAAAATCCACTCCTAACTACCCACTTCACAGATGAAGTAATTGCTGATCTGGAACTTCAACTGGCAACTGCTGTTTAATGCTTTTTCCGTAATGACTTCATGTACAATAAATAGTTTTTAAAACTAATAAAGCCTGGCAGTACGTAGATCATAGATTCTCTATTTCTTTCTGCAGCCATCCAACTAATCCATGATCCTGTCCAACCTATGCATAGCTGACATTAGTTGGATTTCGATTTAGAGTGCATCAGTGCGGGTATGCACGCCTGCGCGATGTATAGCATCGAAGTCAATGAATGTGAGGTTATGTTAATAGGAATGCATGAAATATATCATTAATCGCTATAGCAGGACCTATTGTACAAAAAGCAGTCGGTAATTATTACTTTAATCAGTGTAGTAACAAGCATTTAATGTTAGATACTATTAAATTAAAGCACTAAAACATCTAGCCTAATTTGAAAATTACGCATGCGCAAACCCACCCTGGTGCGGTGCGTTCTAAACCGAAATAGGAAGTTGCAACGCTACGAGCAATCAGTTGTTTGTACATGCATATATGTATATATTGTGACGAAGACGGGAATATTCGTCGACGAACTTACCTTCAGGCGGTCCTCAGCAACGTCGTTGACTGCGACACGAAGCGGAAGCGAAACGAGAAGAACGATAACGAATGATTTGGTTGTTGGGCGCCAGGTCGACCAATGATTCGACCAATATTTCGATAGAACGATACGACAATCGATGGACAGCGGCAGCAGCGTCAGCTCAGATCCGCGGAGGCGTCGAAGTTCGGAACATAGGGCAGAACTCGTGATTAATTGAATAAGGAACGCAGGAATTTAAATTAGCGAGTGGATTTATTATAATAAATAGCGTCGAAGCGCGAAACGAGGACAATATAGACAATAGATAATTTCGTAATAATAAAATAAAAGAAATGCGTTCGATTCCACTCGACAGAAAATTTAACAATACGTTGCGGCGTCTAGCCGACTTCTACGGAAGTTACACAGGCTTATAACCCGACAATTAATAGTACTTATTTAACGTAGACGACCTTGATAGTCGTGGAATATTCGAAATATAATAACTCAATCATAATATTGTTGACAATTAATAACTAAAACGTCCTAATCGGCGTTACGAGTCGAGCATCGCCTGCCGTCGGCGAGCGCTCGATTCTCCGAATCGATATTACCCGCGCGTGCACACCACACGAGACGCGACGCAAAAAAAACGACAAGGAGAAGGCTTAAATACGTACTGATTCGTCTGTCGTGGAGGACAAATCCACGGCAGACGTTCAACAAATAATTGATAAGATAATTACACAAAAGAAAAGGAAAAAACCAAGGAATCTACTGAGTCAGACGACCGGCGTGAGCCCTCGTGGCTGGTAGAACGAATTTGGTATCCTTTCAACACGAGAGCAATATGTCCAGCCACGCGGGCAACGCTTACAAATAAAAAATCGTAATTTTTCCTCGCTTACCGAGGTGCGGCGTGTTCCTTCGGGATGATCCAGCTGCGGCAATGGACTCTCGACGAGCAAGAACGTCACCACGTAACTAGGAGGCTCAAAACGAGCTCGAAATAGTCCAAGTAACTCACACTGAGCTCCACCGACTCAGTTCGGCAAAACGTAACAGTCGTGATTTGAATCGAGAGAACGATAAGTACGTGGGTATGGAACGGGACCCAAGCCAAGACTAGCATAAAATGGCGATATCGATAGCGTCCTGAGGGACGAGCGCACGTGGCGCTCCATACGGTCACTCTGACCTAGTTTCTTATCGATAAGGTATCGAACGGCTCTTAATTGCCGTCGATAAGTAGGTCGTTTTCGACCTATCGGGTGCCTGCCTGGCGCGAAGATTTGAACGTCGTGGAGGCTTGTGGCGTGGACTGGAGGGCACAGCGGGCCTGTGAATATCCTCCCCTTTCCGGGACAGTCCGTAGTGCATCCAGGCTTCGACGAACCAAGATATGTGGTCGTAGGCCTTGACGAGAGAGAACGAGACGTGAACGACAATTTCCCATGAGTGTGAGCGGGATGGTACGGCAGTGTGCCCTTGAAGGTCCGTGACGTCATAGCGAGGCTGCACGCGCATGTCAGCGCGTAAATCCGTGATTTAGTCGGATCCCTGGGTGCGATGGAAACGGCGATTGCAGACTCCGTGACTTGTGCGGCCGCCGGTAAGCGAGCTAGATCGATAACAAAAAAAAAAACAAAAGGCGGCAAAATCCGAATCTCAGAATTAAATCGTGTCTCGGTGGTGTGCGGAGAGTCCTGGCTTGGATTTGGTTTGGCTAATCATGGTTTAGCCTCGCGAAAACCCGAGAAGTGACGCGATAACGTGAACATGGCAAAATGCCACGTCACAACACACATATATATTGTAACGTCGCGTTTGCGCGTTATTGGGTGTTCGTCGGTAACGCGTGGTTCTAGTAGAAAATGATTAGATTTTTAGAGCTTCCAGCCAGTATCTCAACCACCTCAAGGACCAATTTTACGTTATAGAACTTTGTTTTCTGCTTTTCGAATTTATTTTGTTTAGGACAAATTTTCTCTCGCTGCCAAATGGCTTGAATTACGAAGTCGACGATTATTTGGAGGAGAGGATCAACGTCTTCCGCAAGGAGTTGGAGATGGAGGGCCAATGACAACGCGTCTGGCCATCATCAATTGCCATCCGCGGATGACTCTACTGCTCGAGTCCACGTACATGGAGGATCGAGAGGAATATTA
>JABSMT010051815.1:0-12907 GCA_018902335.1 Eumacrocentrus americanus
TGTGTGTGTGTGTGTGTGTGTGTGTGTGTGTGTTTATATATATATGTATGTATGTATATATGTATATATATGTATCTTCTTATGTACAAAAGAAAATTTCCGTCGAAACTCGCGTTTGTCCGACTGCTCTCGGCTCGAGCGCGCTTACCGATTGGTCCGTCGAGATTTCTCCCGCTAGAGCGCGCGCACTATCGCGGTGTCCATGTATAAAGAGTTTTTGGGGCCAAAAATGCTTCACTCCTATTGTCTTGTTTGTGTTGCTGACTTTCGAATTTTAATTGTTCTTAGTACTCCTTCCTCTTCACTTGTTTATACTCGTAATTATCAATTGGCTTCTGAATCCAAAATGGTTCTTAAAAAAAAAAAAAGCACGCAACGTCGAACAACAGCCACCATAAAGAGGGATTCTCCAATGAATTCCGCCAGAGGGTGCTAGTAGTCTCGTTTGAAAAAATAGTTAAAAAAAGAAACCTATGGTAATACGAAATGTCCCTATGAAAATTGATGTTTTTGTGTTGCAAAAATATCAAAGGAAAGGGAAGAAGATTGATTCTCGTCGTTTTTCAAACGCAGCAGTCCTTCGCACACATATTTTATCATTTCCGATATCGATAGCTTTAATTAATACTAGGAATAATAAATTAATAAATAACAACAGGATTCCTCTACCTATTTTCCCCCTATTTCCAAAAGCTTGATCCTGCTCGCATGACATAACCTAAAAAAGAGTTCGATTAATCGATACACGCGCCAATCGACCCCCGAAATATCTCGTTCTTATCAATTCAGAATGAAAATGGCGGGACAGACGCTGGGACAGGGAGTCTCATCATGAATTATCACAAAACCCATTTATTTCCTCCAGAATAAGCAATAATGTTGACAATGAATGGTCAAGTAATCACGTAAGTATTTGTGTCGCGACGAGACGACATTTGCAAAATGAATTTGAATTGAAATGAAAAATGGCGGAACCAATGACGATCCTCCATATTATATAGTATCTAGAGTGTGTCTAGTCATCTCTCTAGTGTGAAGAAGAGAATCGACATAGCGGACTGGCTGGACTGTAAAAGCATAGGAGGCTTCGCTCTCCACTACGATACGGGTCGGCCGCGACGACCAAGAATAGCCGTCAGCCAAGCAGCAGCGGCGGAGAGTCGAACGGAAAAGAGATAGAGCGAGCCGAGCGCCGAGACGAGCCAGCGAGCACGCGAATCTAGCTGTCGTATAGTCCGATCTAGGGAAGACGGCGGGCCCCTCCCACCATCCACCATCGGTCTCCAGGGATCACCAGGGCTCCGCGACGACGACGACGACGACGACGACGATCGTGAGGAGCTTCGTGAGGAGGTGGGTGCAATCACGATTAAACAGGGTATATATGGGGTCAAACGGCGACGACTATCCGCTGAAGTCCAAGTATCGTAAAGGGTTTCGTGTTTTGTAGTGTGAATATTCCGCTAACCTATAGTGCCAAGTTGCAATTCGCAGGAGTCAAGAGTCTATGTGAGACAGAGGGCCAATTAATAACGACCAGGAAGCAGCGAGAACGGAGGAGACAGGAAGAACCCCAAAGTCGTCTTCTAAGAGGTGGTTTCAAAGTTGTTGCCTGCGAGGCGAAGGTTTTTCCATTGAGACGAAATGTCTCTTGAGACTCGATCAAGCTCGGCCCTCTTCAAGAGGGCCGAACAGCTCAAACGTTGGGAGCAGTCGGAGACAAACAGAGAGCCGGCCCAGCCAAGACAAATCGCGCGAAAGATCAAGTTCTCGGCCGATTGCGTGTTCCTCGCAGCATGTGCGGCGGGCGACAAGGAGGAAGTCGTGCGACTGCTCCAAAAGGGGGCGGACATCAACACGGGCAATGTCGATGGCCTCACTGCGCTCCACCAGGTGAGATACTCATCATGATTCTGTGTTTTCTTTTTATTTTCTTTACAATCATTCAAATTATCATCTTCGTTGACCATGAGTCCAGGAGCTCTTGTCGGCTCTATCATGTGCAAGATGGCCGCTGCCTACTCCAGCTGTCTAATTTCAGCACCGAATCAACCAGATATTTATCCCACCGTGTGCTGTCATGACCGTGTGTGCTTGAGGCTTTCATGGGATTCGATATATAAACTACTCAGAGCGTGTAATCAATCTTGCACTGGGTCTATATTCTCTCTATTTAAGTCACGGATCTTTTCATGCAGATCTACCCTTTGCAGATCTATTTATTATTTATCTGTAGTTAGTTTCATTCAGTCATTGGTATCATGGGGTATTTGTTTAAAATATTATTTTGCGAAATATACTAAAGAAACTGTAGATTTAATTGTATAGACACGGGGGATGAACTGTAACTTCAAGTTTTTGGCGCCGTGAATATTTTAAGGGCATTCATTTGAATGATTGAATCTAATATTCGATACTTTCTTGTTTGTCTTTTTTTTTTCTCAAAGTCATAGAGCTCTTAATGATAACTTGATGATAAGGAATATTAATAGAAAGTAATAAGGAAATTTTCAAAGTAACAATGCGATTAATTCGGATAAGAGAAACAGCACTAACGTAGATTTTCTTTTCTACAAGATGTAATATATATTGAGGATTACATAATCCTCACTATGTTGCTGACATTATTGTAAGGAAGCTGTAAAAATTTGTCTGGCTAACTAAATAAAAATTGTGTCTTTATGGTACAGATGGTAAATGTGGTGTGTCCAAGATGCTATTTATAGATATAACTATTAGGAGTCACAGGCCCTGGTATATTTGAGTCTTCGGTCTTTGTCAGTCTTGTACTAGATGGTTTATTTTTTTGGCGAGACTCAGACATCTCTTATACTATCCAACAAACTTTACGAATGAGGTAATAGATAATTTTGAGTTCGAGAAGATCTTTCGTACACCGTGGACAGAAGTGATTCACACGGGCCACTTCTAGACAAATACACTACCAATATTGCCAGTGAATATGTTTAAAATAGAACGTTAAAATATATACATAGAAATTTTGTTTATTGTTTTAGGCGTGTATAGATGATGACTTGGACATGGTTGAGTTTCTGGTTGAGCAGGGAGCGGATATAAATCGGGGCGACAATGAGGGTTGGACTCCATTACACGCCACAGCTTCTTGTGGATTCATATCAATTGCCAAGTATGCATGGGGAAAAATATTCTTCCGCGATGTTTATAGACTATAAAATTTGTGTAAACACACCATATCTTACCATCTTTCAGGTACTTAATTGAGCAAGGATGTAATTTAGCAGCTGTAAATAACGATGGGGAACTTGCCCTTGACATCGCAGAGAGCGATGAGATGGAGGATTTGCTGCAGCAACATATCAACCAAGCTGGTCAGTTATTGGATTATATATTTATTTGATACAAATATTAAAATTCGTCTGAACATGTTCAACTTATCTTTTAGGTATTGATTGTGACCAAGCACGAAGTGAGGAAGAAACATCAATGTTGAACGATGCTAAAGCTTGGCGATCTGGAACCCCAGGAAAAGATGCAACCCATCCGCGATCTGGTGCTACAGCTCTCCACGTGGCTGCTGCTAAGGGTTACATCAAAGTTATGAAGTAAGTGGCATGAGAAAAATATCCAATAGCAATACTACGTTAATCATCTGCACGAATATCTCCATTTGTCGTTTATTTTTAGCATCTTGATGCAGGCTCGGTGCGACGTTAATGCCCAGGACTACGATGGCTGGACGCCTTTACATGGTGCCGCACACTGGGGTCAACTTGAGGCGTGCAAACTTCTTGTGGAAAACCTTTGTGATATGGATATTAAGAATTTTGCTGTAAGTAAAACAAAATCTATTCATTGCAAGTATAACGTCGCATTTTAACTGTTATAAATAATTTTCACTTTTATTATAGGGTCAAACAGCTTTCGATATTGCTGACAACGATATTCTTAAAGCCTTGGAGGAGCTGAAAAAGAAGCAACAGACAATGCTGAAGGATCAGCCACAGTTAAATAATAAAAAGCAACCGACGATACCAAAGAAACGGTACTGAGAAATTGGATTTCGTGTGATAGTTATAATATCATATTCGTTTTTTATTTATTAATTTTTTTTTTTATTTTTCTAAAACTTATAGAGTGTCACCAACTATTGAGAATACAGTGGTCACGAACGAAGGAGTTGAGGCATTTGAAGAAGAAACTCCAAGCAAAGTGATTAAAGTTGAGTTGGAAATTCAATCGGATAAAGACGATACCAGTGCAGACACGAATAGCGATGTCGGTGAGTGGATCAATTCATATCTATACTTTATTACTAGGTATAGTACTCTAATATACTCAAACGTATAATGAAACAAAGCAAAAAATGCTAACGAAAGAGGTCTCACTTGACAATGATCTTCACTATCTATTGACTGCAAATAACTGTGGGATTTCGTATGCATGCTGCGTGGATAGAAAGTGGAGAGGAATCTGATATTGAAGGAAGCGAAGGTGAGGGTGGAGGTTCTGAAAGTAGCTCAGACTCGCTGACTTGCTCGAGCTCCGATTGTTCGAATCAATCAAATCAATCCATAGGTGTAACTGATGACGGTAAGGGGTTGTGACAAAATGCTCAGTGACGAGTTGAATTGTGAATGTTTCATACACGCGCAGATTTCTAGAATAGATCTTCTCATGGGTGTACAATATTCGTAATGGTAAATATTGAATTAATATTTCTTTTTTATAGAGAAGAAAAATCGAGCCAACAAAGACGACAGTGGGTCACTTAGTTCAGTCACTGCAACAGAAATAACTAAGGTCCCTAATCAGGTATTGATGTTAAGAGATTTTATGATTTTTTGAGATTTCTTTGAGAACGCCGATAGTAAATGATTTTTTATTTCCAATAGGCTCCAATTCTGCCACCGAAACAACAGACTGAAAATACCGAAGAAGGTACGATTCCGTCCTGGCGGCGCTCAGGCTCCTTTAGAAGTAAGATCCAAGAGTCTGAACCGACAAATTCATTACCTTCAAGTAAGTATCAAACATATCACACATACTTACACTGAAAGAAACATTACTAGAGTCTATTAAACATGTTTTTAAATATTCTTCAAGACATATTAATTATTTTTAATGAGTAATTTATTTCCAATTTACAATTCAACAACTGTATCTCAACAAATATTTGACGACGATAATTTTTTTCTTTGCCTTTTTTTTTTCTCTTCAGAAATCGAGGATAAGGAAAAGCCAATAACGAAATCACCAGTGATTACGAATAAAGCAAATGCCGAGCCAGAAGTGGTTCTACGGCGGACACACAGTTTCGAGACGGATGAAAAGTACGTATATTCTGACATCAATAATTTCGCCAATGAGATTTATCAATTTTTTGTGGCTTTATTCATTCGTTTATTACATTTTTGTTAGTAACCCATAAGTGATTTTTCGCTAGCTACCGCACTTAATCATCTCACAAAGCGGAGAGCATTTGCCAGAATGCATTAAGAAAAAAGAAAATTTTTGTTTTTAGTAGTTTCAATATTGTTTAACGTTCAATGTAACGAGAAACATAAATAATTTAATGATAAAAAATGAGATTAGAGCGTAGCATTACGCATGGCATGATGCATGTTACGCAGGTTCTATGAGCAGTATCTGGCATTGCGAGCTCGCATCAAGGCATCTTCCTGCCCTACACTCCATCGCTGTCATCCAGCTACTCCCACCCACGCCAACGCTACGACCGCTCGTTCTGCGTCCTTGCGCGAAACTCACAGGTACATACGCATGTGTCAAAATCAATTTTATTTTAGTTTTTCATAATTTTACTGTTATAGTAGCTATTTTCAGCATACATTTTTGCCTATATTTATGCTTATTAGTTTTGCCTTCAAATTGATTGTCAATATTGTAGCATTGTTCTTATTCAAGTCAAGTTACTCAATTGGTTTTTAAAAAAAAAATCATTCGCTGCTTTCAAAAGCCCTGTAATTACTAATTTGATGGCTCTCTAGGCGGAAAGAAGTGAAACTGAATTTGGAGCTGTCTCGTGTGCCACAAGAGAGCAATGCTTCATCACCGACTTCCATCACGAACAAATTTTTGTCGTCACCCATACTGCCAACAGCTACAGCTGGTACTACGCCCACTAGTTCTACCTCTACTGCCACAACAACAACTACAAGTCCAGTGCCAGGAAATCAAATTCGCAGGTGTGTATAATCTATTATGACTATGATGATGGATGATAATCATCACAAAATAATTGGTAAAGCATTGTGATAAAAAGATTAGAATAATTGACAGTAGTTAGCGAGATATTCAATGTAACGTTTGATATGACTGGGCAGCAGCATTCAGACGGTGGAGGCGATCTCCGCGATTGTATCTCCGTCGCATAATTCAACGACGACTACTTCGGCTCCCAGCACAACAGCCGGGAGTAAGCTCAGTCCAGGAAATATCTTCAAAAATTTCTTCAAGTGCGTACTGGCTTGACAGCCGAGTGAGCAAGCACCCCGCCGAGGCGTGTGAATTTTGCCTTTTCGCGTGAACACTTTACAATGAGAAACGACTCATGTTTCTGTCATTTATCCTTTGTTCAGCATGTAAATTTCTGCTTTGTCCTGTGTTGTTTTTTTTTTTTTTTTTGCCAACATTTTTATAGGGAAATTCTTCAATTGAGAGCTCGAAATTTTGAGTTTTCCTTGTTAAAAGTGACAGTACACCCTCCATCTCCGCCTGTGTGCCTTCGATAGATTTCGATTGCACTTCGTCGAGCCAATTATACATTTAGATACACTAATCTACTTGTGTTCTTTTTGCCAAACATAAAAAATTGTATAGAATGTAATTAGTTTAACAGACTGGCTTGTCACCTTGCGGTAGTTTTTGGTTGTAAGCAAAGCAGGACGAGTCTGCTACAGCAAAATCTCGCTCGATGCTTTAATTTTTTTTATTTACAAGGATTAGGTTTGTATTAATGGAAAGTGCGATAATTTATTGAACTAATCTTCAAGTGGAATTTTAACTGCAAGCTAATTGTTTGATTAAATTACGAATATCTTTTTTCAATTCAGATCTTTCGTGCCACCTGTGCGCGACGAAGAGAGTGAAACGCAAAGGAAAGCGCACGCAAAGAGAGTACGCGAGACACGACGTTCCACTCAAGGAGTTACTCTGGATGAGATAAAGAGTGCCGAACAACTAGTGAAGAAGAAACAACAGCAGAGCAATGAATCGCCAACTACAACGACCACGTCTCCTCAGGTAGAACCTCAACTCCTTAACGCTTTGGAAGGGCAGCATTTACACTCAATCAAACGTCTTATTCAAATATTTAAATTTAAATCAATTAATAGTGGAGCGAAATGGAAAAAACTCTTTCACCGTCTTTTAAAACTCTTCATTCATCCAAATAATTCTACATCTCAATCTGAGCAGGGTACATTAATTGCAGTCAAGGAAAATCCGTTTGATTTAACGCCTGAAAATGCAGAGCAAAATTTATTTTCATCAACTAAAAATACGCCTTGTATAAATATAATCAGACTCATACAATTGATCGGTGTTCTCGCGATTCCTCATGCCATATTCACGAATCATTCCATTTAAATTCAATATAATCTACACTGAAATGTAAAAAGTTTTTTTTTTTTCAAGACAATTACCAGAAATTGTATGAAACAATAGTGAGGAGATGTAAACGAAAATTACACCAGCAATATCAAAAATATAAGCAAAAAAAAAGTTAATAAGCGTGCAGGTATATTTATTCAGTTGACCGAAAATCCCGTAAGACTGTTGTGTAGTTGGATTAATAATGGGTTTTGTGTCTGTTTTGAACGTCCACCACATTGTCGCCCAATTAAATAATGTACAGAAGTAATCGTGGATACTTGGATCGTCTATTAATCGAATAACTTGGTTGAGGATTACACATCTTTATTTTCTAAATGATACAGTTGATTTTTCGCTTGACTCACAATGTTGCGTGGTATTATTAGTGAGTGATGAGGACAGGGTTCAAAGATTTTTAATTACTTTAAGTGGGAAAAAGATATGTTTTGCTTATACATTTACATTTTTTTTTTTTAATAACTCAGCCCGCAGCTTCTCTTGGCCAAACAGCCTCGATCATAGCTACGATAACAACAGCTACTCCCACCACGGTCACTACAAACAAAGTTCCTGAGGAAACTAACTTGCCTGAAAGACGGCCGTCTTGGCGACTCAGGGTAGATAATGGCAGCAAGGTTTGTTGGCTTTTATTGTGCAACTATTGATGCTTTTAAGAATAAGAATACTGCGCTCTTCTCCTGTCACTCATTCTTATATATATTGTGCAAATATTTCACAAATTGGCATTTATTACAGAACTTTTGTCACTTTAGTTTCAGTTGGAAGACGCTAACAATAAATCTTCCGACACTACTACAGCGTATATCAGAAGGCCTTCGGGTGGAACAGGAATACCGAGACCAAGTTCAGCACCAGTAGAAACGATTGCAACAAGTACTGCTGATGCGACCGTGACTCTTCCTCTTAGACGTTCGTTAAAGTCACCAGAAGACAAAGGTATCTGTATAAAATCATTTATTAGCAAATTAGTAACGAAATAACTAATTAGTAACGAGTGTATTTCGAACTTTTTATTGGTCATTACAGAACAAGATAAAGAAAATGACAGTAGAAATGCTCAGGCAACTCAGGCCGTTATTCAGAGGAGACGACGACCGAAAAGAAGATCGACGGGAGTGGTTCATGTGGACATGGATGTTAGTATACATATTGAACACGATAAATGAATATTTATTATTTTTTAAAAGCATTTCCCGTCACGAAAACAAATATGCGGGCGGCCCAGATCACTGTATCTCCTGACGTCAGAGTCGATATCTATTAATAATATCTGGGTGCTCCATTTTCACGGACTAAATTCCGGGGCAGTTCACGCATATTTCTCTGCAATTTTGCCATTATTATTCATGCAACATCATGTTTTTTTTTCCTATTCCGCAGGAAATCGATCCAGAGAAGCAAGATTCATCTGCTGGTGGTGACTACGAGGAATCAAAGACCAATCACACTGAGGTGAATAATGTCATTTTGATGTCCATTGATATTTTATTATCAATGCTCTGGCTATTTGATTTCTTGACGAAATTTATTTAATAGCTCGTCATCGACTTCTGTCACCACTACTAATATCTGCGAAGAATCTAAGTATAATATCGCTACAACTTATTGGCAGACACGGTGTCTAGTCCGCCGTGCGTGTACGCGATGATAATCCAACTACATAACATTCAATCTATTTTACGTCTTACCGACGTTCCACGATATTTTGGGTCAGCTTCAGGGAAGATTAGCCTCTATTCTTACATACCAAGATGAAAATAGAATACAATCTACGCCTTCTTCGCTTTTCTCACTCTATACATATCTAAAGGCGAAGCAACGGATAAAAGAAAATCTTGGCTCTTTCTTATAGTAAGAATAAAACTGATTTGTAGTAATCATCTCGAGTCTCAAAAATAATCCAGTGCATAGAGTCAATAGACTTCTTTGAATGCACGGGTCATTTAAGGAATTAGAAAAAAAAAACGTCTACTCCAATGAAAAACGACATGATCATGAACGTTAAACGTATCTAAGAATATCGCAGCAACACTTGCAGCAGCAACCCTTGACATTTATTGATAGCACCTTTAAGGTCAGCGTGATCTTAGAAGACAAATGTGCTCCGAAAAATAATTTTTTTTATTCTCCACAATATGAAAGTATATTTGCCGATTATAACACTGTTAACTAGGAGACCCAACAATCATGGAATTGGAAATACGCGCCTTGAATCTTTCTACTCGGTGTTTGTATGGATCTCTGTGTGGCTCTCTATTAATAGCACCGTGAAGGCAATACGACAGACTGAACTGGTTGATGACTGTGAGTTTTCTTGGCCAGTTTCCATCAGTCAAACACTCGCTGTCAGTGGCCGTGGACCACTCTGCATCGTGAACCGATCATTCGTTCGTTCGCACTTATTCTTTCTGCAATACTTGAAGTATGAGTTAACGGTGGATGGGTTTCTTTTTGAATTGTGCCAACAACTCCTAAGTAGATCAGTGGTTGGGTCTGCCAGTATCTCAGGTCGAGAATATGTCGACGTACCGAAAAAGGGCTCAGTCAAAGCCTACGACTGCAGCGGGTTTACGGGCTCAAGCGTCTGCCAATGGTAGTTCCATATTCGGCAATCGACCGAGAAGTGTCGCAGGATTGTTCAGTAGTCAGAGCGGTTTCTCCAATCTCCTCGGGATAAATCCTTCGAATTCATACACACCCTCAGTCCTGAGTAAATCATCGAAGAATTCCTACTTCAAGAATCCTTATACAAACTCGATAAACAATCTGAATTATCAGAGCCCTTACACAACGTATGGAGGAACTGCTTCAGGGTATGGCGGTCTGACTTTGCCTTCTCACTCGTCAATTAGCTCATTAAATCTTGCGGTTCCATCAACGAGCTACAATTATCACAATCGCAGTGCCAATAATTCCAGTGTCAGTAATCGACGATCTGTTAAAAAGGTTGATAGTTTTAATAAGCCCAAAACGAAATCATCCTCAGACTTTGGATCTCGAAGCTCGAGCCTTCAGAGTTTAGCTGGCTCAGAGGGATACGTTGTAAGAGCTTGATAGATTTTGATTTATTAGATTTTTGCTGTGAATTAAAGTTGTAATGACTCTTTATCAAGTTAATGTATTAATCACCGTTTTTTTTTTTTTAGAGTGGAAATGAACGATCTGGCCGTTCCAGTAGACTTGGCTCTGTCACATCCATCTCGTCAGAAGCTCTTGCTACCGCGAGTCGTACTAAAACAACGAATTCAGAGAATGGTGAGCTCGACTACAAGAAATTATGGGAAGAATCGCAGGCAGAGAACGAGAGGCTCAAGGAGAAGCTTCGACGCTCCGATGAATTGCTAAAGGATGCTCGAAGCACGTTGGAAAAAGCACAGAGTGCTCAAAGCAAAGCAACTCTCTCAGAAGCAGAAAAGAGAGAGAGGAGAGCAATGGAGCGAAAGCTCTCCGAGATGGAGGAAGAACTTAAGGTAATAATTTGTGTATGTTCTTTTTTGCTGTTCTACGATTGTTGCACTCCATACGTCAAGTCTGTGCAGCTCGAGATGTCTTTTTATATTTGGATACTATCTCCAACTTTATGTTAGAGCACTTTTGTCAAAATTTCATTCATTCATGTGAACACTAAATATTCGGCTATACTTAAAGGAATTTAATTTCATTAATTTCTGTTTCTTTTTTTTTATAATTTCTTTTTTTTTTGGCACGTATGCAAATATAAATGGTACAGCCATCGTGCAAAGAAATTCGTCAATTACTTTATGTTTATGTTCTTAGTTAGGCTGCACGTTCGAGTTTTTCGGATGTTTTGTCTGCTGCGGTGGAGTGCAGAAAGGGTGCAAGGTTTTATTTTTTTCTTTTGATACCAGTTGTGTATCCGAGATGCCATACCGGGCTTCGTCGCATCGCTTTTTGTTTTCTTCTCATATCTATCTTGGCTCATCTATTTTTGTTTCGAATAAACCTACGCGATTGCGCTTTAGTTTCTTTCTCTTATACTCCAAAGGACTCTACGGTTTAATGCGATGGATCCTTCGCGACGTATGCAATAATTTTGTATTGTGTTATTTCATTTGCTCCCACACCGTATTTATTTGTTAATTTTGGTATTGGGGGCTTTTTAAATCAGGTTCAACTTGTGTAGGTGTTTTTGGGCTAACTCTTTCACTGTTTACAGCAATTGCAAAAGCTCAAAGCCGAAAATGAGCGATTGAAAGCCGAAAATCGGGCACTTACCCGCGTCGTATCCAAACTCACCAATACTACTAAATAGGTAAAGGACAATAATGAACAGCATCTGCGTTAACAATTGTACATTGTCACACGAGAGACATTATTAATTTCCATTAATGACCACTTTTTTTATGTTCTGGTCTGCAGTATTAAAAATAATGTGCTACACTTACTACATCACACGACTAAGCTCGGCAGTTTATTAAAATAAGTGAATAAATTTTTATTTACACTCGTTCACCAGTCGTGGTTTTTATTTAACAATAATCAACACTTATATCAACAATAAACTTATCACACTTCCCTGCAAGAAAAAAAATACATCATTTCTTCAAGATAGTGTACATTGTTCATTCTTTTTTTTCTCTCTATCTCTCTCGCACATGTTCATCATTAAATCGGGAATCATGAACACAATATATTGTGTGCTGTGAAAAAAGCCTACCCTTCAGAAGATAGCGATGTACGCGAATGACTATTTATTATTGTAGTAACTTTCCATAGCAGCACGCCAAGCGCATGAGTTAGATTTGGGCAAGGTACACGGCTTTCATCATCGAGACCCGATATGTCGTTGGCATGATTTTGTTCCAGCATCATTTACATGATTCATGAAGAAATTGTATTGATGTCCCTCTTGTTCTTCCCCTGAAGACTTTGTTTTCTAATCAGAAAGTGTGTTACTAATTCTGTAGTGAAGCGATAAAAGGAGATAAATCGAGACAACTTTTTCATTAAAATGTTTTAGAAAATTGACTGTATCTCGGAAACTATGGGCAATACGATAAAAATACAAAGGACCTTTTTTGTAGAGAATTTAATTTCTTACAAAAAATGTCTTATGCAATTTTATTGTATTTCGCGGAGTTTTCGAGATATCTCAAAATATCTGGATGACTGATATTTTGAGATTAAAAAATTTCTCAAAAACAAAATTAATTATAGCTCGAAAACTATGCGAGATATGAAAACAATATATAAGAGCTTTTTTTTAGAGAATTTAATTTTCTACAAAAAAGGTTCAATAAGATTTTATCGTATCTCTCAAAGTTTTCGAGAT
>JABSMT010051826.1:0-12906 GCA_018902335.1 Eumacrocentrus americanus
TAAAAATTATTTTTATAGTTTTTTAAACGTATCGATGGCTAACAGTCCAAACCTCTTATGTCACATTTTTGGTGTTTTTCTAATTTAACGCGAATATGCTGAAAATTAGTTGGATCATCATTTTGGAGCTATTTAGAAATTTTCATTAAAAATGGACATAGGAGGTCTGGACTCTGCGCCATCAGTATAAAAATAACAATGCTTAATTTTCTAATTTTTTTTAATACAGCAGCCTGAAGAATGGTATTACAAGTCCACCTGAGTGTCAATGTAATCACCTAAACACGTTACAAAATTGAATTATAGACTATAGACAGGAAGTAGAGGAAACTCCGGGAATTCTCTCGACGCAGGAGGGTGTCACGGTTAACGCCTCGTTGCAACTAAATTCCAACACCCGTAAACTTGGCCGGACGCGTCAACTTGAGAGCCATGAGATTGGTATACCACGAGCCAAAACTCGCATTTCCGTGGAACGATGAACTCTGTCAGATAATGACTCTAAGATAGTGGTAAGACACTATATAGGCATTGGATGAGACAGCCGCTATATTGTGGGCGCATCTGTCGATAATCATCTAGCAGTGCCATTTATTTTATACATATGAAAAACTGTAGTAAAGTACATTTATATTTATATGAATAACTCAGAGTCGATAATGATCAAGGAGCTCGAGCATGACGTTACGCCATTTTCTCCGAGTTTTTTTCATCGGTTTTGGAGGTCGAAGGAAGTGAAGAAAAACTGGCTTCCTCTCTCAGGCCAACACGTTTTATTCTTCTTTGTGCATAGCAATAAACGTCAATATAATATACTCGAAGATAAAATAAAATGCATGGCGATATATCGGAAGGGAGGCTTTTTGACTTTTTAGTAATATGTTATAGCTCGAGGGATATTGTAACGCACGAGACTCCTATATGGCGCGATACGTTGTTCAACTTGCGTTAAAATTTATGATGCTCTCGAGGAACTAGAGAGACGATTGCCGTGAAATTTGTGAGCACGCGAGCACTCGCCTTTCTTCCCTTGGGATAGAATGTAAAGCTTTCGACGATATTTTTCTCGGATTCACCACAGAGAAACTAAAATTCTATCGTCCAATTAAGTCATGACATGATATATAAGGTGAGATGCTTGTTACTGCCTGATGCTCATATTGATCATCAGTTTTATTCAATTATCTTTCCATCTGCTCGAAATTTATCTCATAAAATTATAATATTTTCTTTTAGATTGATTGCTTTAAGAATAGTTTTGATGGCGGCAGCGGAGACATTGTTAATGGTTCAGTAGTAGCTGCAAGTTGGATGAAGATTCATGAATATGACAGAGGACTATTGAATAAGGAGACGACAGGTGAAGACAATGTCGTCCATACACGATATCCGCTTGATAGTGTACGTGGAATATACAATAAGTAGACGTCCACTGCAGCCGGCTGCCGGTCCAATCGAAGGCCACAGCGGTCAGTACAAGGGTGTGTGGCAAGGGCCAAAGCTTACTACTGCTCTCTACGACAGGAACGAGAGGGTCAGAGGGTCAGATCGAGCGGTTACATAGCAATTTAGGTGCCTACAGTATGTAGAGAGAATTGTTGGCTGATGCTACGTGGTTCAAGTGATGCTGCGACCGTTGGATGACGTTATGTGGAACACACACAGTTGGGGGGTTGTTGTGGGACGCGCCGCACAATGACCCATTGCACTTGGCGACGTTAATCAAGCTAAACGACATAATTTACGATTGTGGTCACGATTAATACTTGCATGCATGTCAATCTATTTATCAAACGTTGGCAATTATCGCGCGAATCAACGTGCAGCGGTGGCTAAACGATGGCCGGCCTTTCGACACTGCATGAGAAGTGGTCATTGATATTCATCGCAATTTCTCTTGCCTATTTAATCAATAGGATATAATAAATATAGCCTTTACTATTTAAAAACGAACAGAAAAAATAAAAAAATGTAAGTCATTATTTATTAAATTCATCATATCTTCTAAAGTACACAAGATGGTTTGTTGATTCTTTTACAGATATCCAAGAGTACCATTGCTGTCCCATAAAAAATGTATCATGAATTTTTGAATCTTCAATCCGACCATCAGAGTTATAGATCTTGCATGAGCAGAGACAAAAAGGACCTCGTTTGATTTCTGTTTGTCGATAGAGCTTTAAATCAGCTGGTGGAAGTGGCCGCTTTATTTATAATCATTGCCAGATGATGGGCTATTTAGTGTACAATATAGTCTCGTTCAGCTACAACGAATTGCTAGAATGAAATAGGAGCTTTTAGTTAATTTTGTGAAATATAACATCGTAAAAGCATTGGCCTGGGGATGAACTATATTTGGACATGCAGGGTTTATAGGCAGAGAGAGAGAGGAGAAAAGAGAGAGAGAGAGAGAGAGAGAGAGAGAGAGATGCCTTTAACTCGTTCTCTTGCATCCTCATTCCAGCTACATAATAGTCGCTCACTCTCTCACTCAACAAACGAGATTATCGCTGCGTCAGAACCGCGTATACGATTTTAATTGACCCCTCCGACCAATGAGGATTTGACTTGGTTAGATGAAGTCACTGCAAGTGAATTTACTATGAATAATTCAAACATAAGCTATAATCCAATTAAACTTTATTAATGATGAGTCGACATCCAAGTCAAATGGCTTTATGCAGCTTAAGATTTTCTATTAATTTAGTTAGTGAGAGAGCGGATGAAAGTCCTGACCAAGCATCATCAGTTCAATTTAATTGAAGCTTTTCAATCATGATGCTATAGGGATACATGTACGTATACCATCTATAATCAACCTTAGCTGCTGCGTTCAGACGTTTGCTAAGCTCTATTCATACTTGATCAAGCTGAAAATCTTGTCGGATATACCTTCAAATTGCTGTTACCTCAAGCGTAAACTGATCCAGAAGAAATTAACGAGGAGATTCTTCGAATTAACTAATGCTATCAGTACGCCCAAAATTGAAATGGAATAACTGTAATGACATTAACCGACAGAGTAGAGTGAGAGTTTTCCATTTAGATAGCCAATTTGCGTGGCCAATTACCACTGAAAATTGTTTCTGAACTCGTCATATAGTCAATTGGTAATTTCAGACTGATGGAATTGAAAACAAGTCATTTGCCTCACTGTGAGAAATAACTGATAAATTATCTCTCTCTCATTTATATTCTCTTGATGATGACAATGATAAAATCGCATTAAAAGCTCATAGGATTCATTCGGCCCATTAAAATTTAATTTTCTATCATGCGGGAGAGAGGAACGATGAAATATGACGGGACAAATGACTGCGAAATACCGTTCTTTTATGGCAATTAATAGAGAGAGACTTTGCTTCTAATGGGATAAAATAAAAATAATAAAAATAAAATTCTGGACAGCCAGCTGTGAGTGAGATTTAACGGTAAGCTGTGCTATATCCACTCATCGTCAGAAGTAGCTTGAATAATTAATAAATCAGATCTTGCTCGCCAAATCTCTCTTCACTCATTTTCATAAATCTCGTTTTCGTTCTGAAATGACGATGAATAATAAGCCGGTGACATTTTTTTTTCATCCAACTCGTCTGCTCTCTTGGATTACGCAGGTCTCATTTGCTTGGCAGTAGCTTTAATTGACAAGCTTCTCAGCTATAATCTTCTCGCCAGGAATAAAAAAAATGTTGAAGCTCAACAAACGATTTTTTTTTCATACAGATTAAATATTCTTAGTAGGTATTGAATAGATAAGAATGAAATTCTCATAAGTCTTCATCTCCTTTGATGTCACAATGGATTAGAATTTTCATTTTGAACGGAATTTGCAGGAGAATGGCTTTGCGTCTGGTCAAACGAATTTTCATAGTTATATAGAGAATACATAAGAGTGCCTAAGGGTATTTGTATGGCGTAAGTGGAAGGGTTACTTTAGTAAGGAATAAAAAAAATAATGGAAAAAAAGGATGAACCCCTTCTCGGATTTTGCTTCAACCTCAGCTTTTATCAAGCGCAACTTGTAAGGACGCTTAAGGGGGTAGTTTTCGTCAAGGCGGCCAATGCCTCTCAGCATAACGATGGAGGTGGAAAGCTCGATCCGGAAATTGTGACCTCAAAGGAAAAAAGGTGAGCTGACTTGGGGAAAGTAGACTCCCGTAGAACTTCAAAGAGAATCTTATTCCACGGCCAGATGACATTTTGCTGCATTTGCTTGACGGCAGCTACTTGTTCTTGGCACCTGAACTCTGCGAGAAATAAAAATGTGAAAAGGAAGGGGGAAAAAATATCAAAGTAAAAGTAGCTATAATAAATCTACTTTTCCCTCTATTTATCTTTGAATATATATATTTATAGAATAGACTCTGACTTACCTTTGCTAAATGAATTCTCTTACTGCCTTCAGGTGTAGTATTTAAGCTACTGAAATATAAAATTTCATTTGTAGCTCTCTTTCTCTTTCTCTCGCTCTGTGCATGGAAAAACGAATGGAATTAATGAGAGGTAGGTATAACGAGTAAATACAAAATTAGTTTGCTTAGGTTTCATTTACTCTCGTCAGTGTTTATGGCATTATGCTGTGTATTTTTTTATGTGTTGCTTAATTCTGCTTCCATATATTCTATACAACGTATATATCTTTTTCTCATCCAGTGAAATATCACACCATAGGGAAAACATTAACATACACATAACCACATCCATCACTCCAGCAAATTTTTTGTATGCAAGAAAAAAATATTACTTCTACTTGGTACCGAGTATTTGCAAACATAAAATATATAAGAAATAAGTCATCTCACATTTACTCGGACATAACTACTAGGGAGATAGTTCCAGGTAACTTGTTCTTAGCCGTGAAGAGAAAAGCAAGAGCCACGGTCTCAGAAGTTTGCTCTCGAGTTTTCTTCCAACTTTTTTTTACTGGTGTGCGCCTCTACCACTTCTTTGACGATCTATGTACAACTCCGGGACGATCTACACATCTCCGGAAGCACAGTTAACTCAATGAAGTCCGTGAGAAGTAACCTTGTGAGACGTTAGTAACTCCAGCGAGGCCCAGTCGTGTTCCGGAAACTTTAATTACCTCCAAAATCCTCATAGCTAATTATGATTAATGTTCTTTCCAGATTTTAGATAATATGAGAGACGAAAACTGATGGCAAGTTACCTCGGACTCTAGTCTTCAGAACAAAAAAAGGAAGAGAAATGACGATTTTTTTTTCAGAAATAAATCTTTTCCCAAGGGGTAATTCCATCACACTCATTCACATACAAATTATAGAAACAGAATTCGCGCGTACTCAATGGGCCGCAATGATATTTTGTGCAATCTAATTGACATCCAGTGGCTGAACTCGGCTTTTGTACAAATTCGGCTTGTGTATAAATTATCTATTCAACAAATTACATACCGTAATAATAACATTACAAATAAACTACATCTCCCAGCACAGTTGGACGGGAGAGAATCACATTATGATGAAAAAATCCAGGCGTTTATAATAATTCAGTTCATTCTGATCATATAAACCTCAAGCAGGACATTTCACTTCTTCTGCTAAATTCGAGGCTCGTCAATCAATTCGTCGTTTCGCTCTATTACTTTCATAATTTTTACACGATATTTACAGTGAAAAATTCAAGACACCTACAACTGATTGATTGATTGATCAGGTCTGATCCTTCAATGTTTTTGCAACCAATTTCTCCTTCACTGGAAGCTCTTTTGGCCTGGACCCCGTCAGTCTATGTACTTTCTCCTTCTTTGACGCTGCAGCTGGTGATTGTGGAAGTACTTTTTTCTTTTTCTTTTTCGTCTGCGGCGTCTTGAGATTCATCGCTTGGCTGGCAATATCATCGCGGAAGGCAAGGAAGCCCAATTGAGCGTGGGAAGCCTCGTTGAGGGCGCGCGATCTGATGCAGGCACGATACTGATCCGTTGACAGTCTTTGACCTGGACTACCGGAGCAAACCTGAAAAAAAAAAATAATCACAATTTTTTTTATTATTCACCACGAATACAGTGATTTAGAGTCTTATTCACGACACGTGGAGTCTCGACAGTAAAGGGTTGTCCCTCCGCCCAAGCATACTCTCCCATGCCTCTATACATAAACCAATATTTATCTAGGTCTTGATTGCCGCAAATGAGAAATGTTCACAATGAAATATCTTAGAGGACTTTGAATGATGATGAATATTGTCAATGGAACTCCAGTGGCTTTTCGCTGCATTCTGTGGTCAGGTTGCTTATATATGTATAAGAAATTCTAATAATCGCCAAGATCCTATCCAATGCTATGGAATTTCATATAAGCAACTGGTATGCCAGCACAGCAGCGAACTATTCGACTAGCACTAAAATTGCTCTGGCAACGGGTCTCGAACAACGAGCACGTCCGCGTGATCGCACTGGAACGTTACGCTCTGCATGGCCGCATGATCACTCTGACAAAGCTAATCCCGTAGTTGGCGTTAGGCTGCCAAGCTCGATCCATTAACGAATGCACTACCTATTTCCACTATCCAGTCTCATCCCTCGTTTTTTTTTTCGTTTTCATTATTTCGTTTTTTTTCTTTTTGTTGAAAAATAAAAATCCAATCTCAACGGTGAGTTTAATTATTCGTAAATGACTTTGAAAGTTGTCGACCTCCATTACTAGCACCTCACAGCCCTCGAGACGTAACGAGCCAGGTCTAACGACCCCGTCGCCACCGACACCCCTTCTAATTCCGATCGATTGCCAGCTTATTAGCGAGCAACTTTCGATAATCTCGTTATCCCACACCCCAAAGCACAGAGGTTATCCAAGCCTTGGGTAAACGAGGTCCCTTGGTAGCCACGAGAAAATCACGGAATTGCCATCACCGGATCTAGCGGCTCAGATGATTCTCACCTGGAATTTGATCCTTTATTTCTCTAAAATGCAAAAGAATAATCTAAGGAATAATAGGTATCACAGTCAAAGGAAAAAAGATGTGACAACTCTTTTTAGATATAAAGAAAGATATGAAATCTCGTGGTTCATTCAGACATAGAAATGGAGATGGTTGTAACTCGAAAACCACGAAAGAATTCAACGACTAGAACGATCCAGTTCGCAACGCTCTCGTCGGACTTTACGAGAATCGTTCTCCTTTTTTCCCATACCATTACGACTACTACGAGCTTTTGCGCGAATACGAGAGATCGCATATTCTTCGGTAACGGCGTCGAGTCTACGGAATAGTACTCACGACAATGGTTGGCCACGAAAGGTATACCATTACTCGTTATTCTCTGCATATTGTCAACGCTCGTATCATATCGTTGTCGCTCGAGAAAAACCTCTTCAATATTTTTGCAACATACTAGAAAAAGTTTTAGACTATAGTTTTCCCCATTTTTCTCAGTAAAATTTCTTTTTTTTTGTAGTGTGGATACCTTTGGATGCCATATGTGGAAGATGCCAGGATCCGTGGCTCTCATCACTTTGATATTGCTGCGGACGTACTTGCGGTACAGGGTGACGTCCTCACCACCCCAACCCACAATGTCCTCGTCAAAGCCACGAACTCGAAGAAAATCTGACCTGAAAAAAAAATTATAGAACCTGAATTAATTATTATTGCTCAGAGGGTGTGTATAACACGAAAATAGAATATTATTTCTCATAACATATACCTGTACTGGCAGGTCATTCCATAACCGAAATCTCTCCAAAAGCCTGTGTCCCTTGATATCACAAGTTGATCCCTCTCAGGCGGTACCTCACGACCCTGTAGCGTGTAGACAACGTGAGGGTTGTAGAGACTGAAGACAATGGGATAATAGACCTTACGCCCCGGGGCAGTGTTCCACCGGCACCTGCGACAGAGAATGCGTTCCTCGAATTTCGCTCACGAAGCTCCTCTCTCCTCGCATCTCGCCTCTCCACTACCAAAACTCCTCGAATTTCCTCAAGCACCATATATTATTATACCAGAGAACGAGTAGCATACAATAGCATACTTGTTCAGAGAGGATGAAATGGAAAAGTAGTGGGAGGCTCACCTGTCGAGAAATCTTGCACTGAAGACAACGTCGACATCGCACATAAAGAGAAGAACGTCTCCATCACCATTCCAAGCTCTTTCAGCACCAACTCTTAGTCCCTTTCCTCGTGAAAACGTTTCATTGAGCGCGAGTAGACGAAGATTCTGATTACTTCCACCACTGCCACGTGTCATCAGTACCCTGGACATGATGGCACGAGCTTCAGAGAGGCCTTCAGTGCCAAAATACACGACAGTGAGGTGGACCCGACGGTCATTCTTTAGAGCAATCTTCACGAATTTATCCATAAAGCTCTGAAATGTGCCTGTACGGCCTGATAATGGAAGTATTATATGAATAAGCTCCTTCTCTCTAGACTGCTGCTGCTGCTTCTGCAGAGAGACAAATTGAATAGGAGCATAGGGTCTCATCATGACAATTTTTGTGTACCCGGTATTTGTGTTGACTTGTGAGCTCTTGTTGAGAGTCTTAGTTCGAAAGTACATTTCGTACTGAGTCCCTGTCGTTGGCTCGACCCTGTACAGACCCTCGAGAAAGTCCTCTTGTGTGTATTTCGCTGCAACGGAAGACACATTCTTATTGAGGGTGTCCACAGCCTTGGCCAGAGCTTCTAATAAATCCTTCCTCTTGAACCCTATAGGCTTCTCCACGACTCGTTTGCCCAGGCCCAGATCCACTGGATACAGTCGTGAGAACGTAAAGTGGCTGAAGGCAATCAGCTCGTACTCGTTGTTCAATGGGAGACCCTGGCTGATCTCAGCAAACTCCACCTGACGTTTTGCTGCCAAACAGTCACCAATTTCGGTGGAGTTAATTCCAGTCAGTGTTTCACTGTGTCCCGGTGGTCCACCTGAAATCAAATAAAGATTGATATAGAAGCTACACACATAGTGATACACTAGTCTGTTAAATCAATGTTTCACGAGGGTGATAGAATTCTGGAGTGGCTGGATGCTGGATAATGGGCAACTGTCGTTACAGAAGTTAGTAGAGTTTCGAAACTGCTACATTGACAGCCAACGTTGCTACTAAAACAACTGTATTACTCTTAGAGATAAAAAGCTGAAAAGCTTTTAACATTCTCACTATAGAGCACATGAGAGAAAGAGGAACGAAAGCTTCTCTCTCAGCCTCTTTCTCAGTTGCCATAGCTATTCACCTCTATCAATTTCACCCTGTCTCTCTCTTTTTCATCCTGAGGCATCCTATTGTTCACGTTCCAGTCACTCTGTCTCGCACGTCAACCAATATACGCGTTAAAATCTTCAAGCTAATAAAAACGTTGCCCAAGTTACGACGATGGAACAAGTCACGTACCAACGTAAATTTAAAGCTTCGCTACTGGTGGAATTACTCGTTCCATTTTCTCTTGATTCGTTCCTGCTGTGTGTGCCCGCCAGAGACCATTCTCAAGGTATTCTTTTGCCTTTTCTGTGATCGCGTGCTTAAAACCCTCTACTCTCGCAAATCGCCCCCTGTGCTCGTAACCGAACGCTTGTCGTTGGTGAGGAAACGACTGTGAAAGTAAAACACCATATATATTTCCTGTCGTAAAAACTCACTGACGCCGTGGAACTTTTCAACGCCCCCCAAGTGGCCAATTATTCCAGTGACACTAAAAAACAAACAATATTTCTGCAACCTAAAAGCCTTTTAATGAGAATGAATAAATACGATAAATGTATAATAAAATAGTCTGGAAAATATTGATCGTTGCGAGGACATTCATGAGTAAATCACTGATTATACCGATGATTCTATTGGTTCATGATTAACGACACTGCTGTGGAAATTGAGATAACGCAACCACGAATCCCCATAAAGCCGCTTTCTCGTGTGGTATAGAAACGACATGGTGGACATAAGCTCCTTACCTTCTCCAACGCTATTGTTTACGTACTTATATCACCACTTTGTTGAACACATTTGGACCACAATTTAATCCATCAACCAGTATTATACCTCAATATGTTCCTTCAGTTCTATCCTTGCCTTACTCTGATGGAAATGTTATCTACATTGTGTCTATACGTATCCTTAGACTGTAGAACGACTTATATTCTATGCAAATGAAAAACTAAATATTGTTGTTTAATTGGAGTGACTGTCAACGAGACGATTAGTTAAGTAGTCTGTTTATGTGCTAGCTCATTTCTTGTCCAGTCCTATACCATCAGGTCCGACCTTATCTACTTCCCACCTGGCCTAACTACTAAGTCCCAGCGGCAGCGCTGACCGTATCTCTTGGCTAATTCAGATTGGCTTTAGTAGTGTATTCAGTTACTGGAGCTGGCCAAGAGTTAACTAACTGAACACGATCCAACAAATACTCACATAACGCATCAAGACTGCAAGTGTCTTATGGCTATGCATTTGACCTGGCTCTGACTACTGATTATAATTCTACGGTTCCCAGTGAACTTTGACAAGCATCCTCGACTCTAGCTAGAGGATACTACTGCTCGGCATGCCTGATGCCCACCTGTTAATTGGAGTATCTGCAACTTTAGCGCACGAATCTCAGCAGTGAGTCTCTCCACTTCCAGTCTCGTTTCCTCCTCCCGCTGATTTGCTTCAAGAAGACTGGATGCTGTTATTGGATCTGAAATTAAACAAAATAAATTTAATACACGATAATTATTATTTTATCTCTTAAAATTTCTTTCACTGAATAGAAGTGAATAATTTGTTACTAGTACCTATATTCAACAAGGTACTTTTAATAATTTGTCAGAGACGATGGAGGGCAATAAAAAATTGTGGAGAGACGCAAGCAAGCGTCAGCATGTCGGCGGATATGGAAAGATGAGCTGTGTTGCAAAGAACATGTCTCTATATATGCGCAAGTAAATTCTGGTTGTGTGCATGCGTGTGTTGTGCCTGGAGGCATCTCCATCCCTCTCACCCTCTCCATCTCTCTTTTGCCGGGGGGGCATTTGCAACCCCGTGGAATAAGCAAGGGCTTTGGGTGGCTCCAGGAAAACTTTTCCCGTGGATTCACCAAAGCGTCGAGATACCGTGATAGACGCTTATCCGGCGAGACTTTTACGGTGGCTCGTTTATGGGCCCCCAACTATATATACGGAAGAACCACCCCTGCAGTTATATTCACTTCCTCTCAACTTCCCTCTCTCACTCTCGTTTCACAGTACATTTTTCCTGCGAATACATCGCGTAGCGCTTTACGAGCTGAAAACTTTGCTCTCTTTCTCTTTCCTTCCTCTCCTTCAGGCATGTCCTAATTTTACGCGTTGAGGGCGAAGCCAAGTTCCTCTCGTAAAGACGATGAAAAATGCGAACGAGGAAGGCGGGAAAATCGCCCAGCAATATCTATAGAAATAGTGTGCATGGAGACAGGTGGTCCATGATTACGGATAATGGCAGAGGCGGAGTGTGATCTCGCTGATAAAATCTCTGGGGAAAACTTTACTTCAAAGACCTCCACACTCCAATCGATTCTACATGACTCCTATAGAGTATCTGGACCATTAAAAAAATTCTCTTGACTTCGCCATCAGTTCCCTTGAAAAATTTATTAAAGTGTTAGAAAAAAAAGAAAAAATAAATGTGTTAGTGCTTCTTGAGAATGTTGGAGTTTCTCACCAGAGTATACCTATCCTATGGTGGTGATGCTGAGCTGGTCTAGTCTTCCTTCAGGTAGATAGGTATAAAGGAAGACTGGCTCGAGGGTTTACGGCCTGTAAAGGATCGAGCACAGTAAGTACGATAAATCGAGCGGCGTTTCTCTCCACAGCAGTAGTCCAGAGTGTAAGTGAAATAAATGTCTTTGTTCGAAGCTTAATGGGCCACCGGCGCAGTAAACGTCTAAGCATTCTCTCTTCTTTATTCTTCTGCTTGCTTCGCGACAAGCTTCAGAAATCCAACGAGTTCAACGCATTGTATTCAATTCACATTTCCTGCCATTTATTATCAGACTTCTTCCTTGGCAATTAGGACATCATTTGTATTTTTCTTTTCTGTGTTTTCCTCGTTGGGTCTGCTGCATTTTCCCTTTGAGGTCATGGATTTGTGCCAGACATACGCGTTTGGCAAGACAAATAATTCTTTTGTGTCAGAATTTTTTAAATAATTTTTTTCGTTACTTTTCATTCTCTGTCTCTTCGACTATATTTATTTACACTTTTTTACTCGTTCAAATGCATGAGAGTTTGCTGTAGTAATTGAAAACTGTTTTCCAAGTGAAGATAAATAATCGGAGTAAGTGAAAATAGATGATCGTTTATATAGAGACAGACACACTGCTTATAGATGCATTCCAGCCTCCTTTTTGCTCTTACAGTGATGTGGAGATGCGTAAATATCTCGTGGGTAAAGTAAGCTACGCGGACCTCAGTCACATGGGGCTTGTATGCACAACGGAGTGCTTTTCCACCTCCCCTTACCTACCTACCTCTATGCCTCTACCTCGACCTCTCGCCGATTGCAATCCACCTCTAAACTCGCACGGTCTGATGGATGCATCTGTGTGTGCGCCGCAATGCCCGTATATCTACACCACACGTATAGTGTTGCGCGTGAGATAGCGAACGAGAGGGATCGAGAGTCGCATAGAGATGAGCGCATGCATAGTATACATGGACAGGTGCACGCCAGAGGAGAGGTGCTTGGACTCTGGTAGTGAGCGCGAAAATCCCTCGAGATCCATTGATCGCGTTTCCTCCACCAAGGGGAACCAATTCAATTTTAATATTTGCACTGGAAAAAAACTGGACTTTCTATGTGTGTCGTATATCGAGCTATTGCGTCAGGTTTTTAGCATTTTTGCACTCCTACTATTTCGTTCTTCCTCGAATATGTTTTACAAAAAAATTTCTCAAAAAAAATTATTGGTTGAAATAGTATTTTCG
>JABSMT010051837.1:0-12898 GCA_018902335.1 Eumacrocentrus americanus
ATTCCATAAGTGTTATGGTGAGAATTTTTTGGAGATATCTCCAAAACCATACGAGATACGATAAAATTGCATAGGATCTTTTTTATAGGAAATTAAATTCTCTACAAAAAAGGTCCCTTGCATTTTTGTCGTATTTCACATAGTTCTCGAGATATTTATAAAAATGAAAGTGTCTACAATTTTTCATAATTTTGGAGTTATCTTCTTTTACCGCTTTACTATTACTAAATATATATGGAGTCACTTTATCTGTCGATAAGGCAGGCAATGTGTCGCAACATGGCGACTGATGCTGCGACAAAGTGTGATGATTTTGCGTCGAATATTGTTGGACACCGTTGATGAGTCGTGATACTGTGATTGAGTGCAAACACCAAATGCATTGTCATTGAATTGATTGCCATTCGACTTGCATGAATGATAATACACGAACAATGAGTTCAATGGGCGTGAGCTCCTCAAACGTGGTCAAGTGATCTATCATTTTCCACCAACGCACTAGAGATCAATCTTGTCTGAAACGTGTATGACAATTATTATTAAATATTCGAGCGAAAATGTCGTTGGTCATGTTTAAATCACGCCCAAGCAATGAACATGAGGAGCCAAATGACTGCGAACGCTATGAAGAATACTGGATTGACTGGAAGTTGCCAATAGCCTTTAACAAAGCTCGACACATCTCCAGCATTGAGGGCATCAGCTGTATTACTCAGTCATGGCGAATGAAAGAACGGGTTAGACTAAAGCTAACCTCAAAATGCCCCTTTATTATTACATACTATTAAACTATTATATACAATGAAATTCCCTGTGTTATTTCTTATTGCAGATGAAAACGGTTAGTGTGGCGCTCGTTCTTTGCTTGAATGTGGGCGTCGATCCACCAGACATTGTCAAGACTCAACCCTGTGCACGACTCGAGTGCTGGATCGGTAATTTTCGCCTTTATTATTCGCACTGATCATGGCTGATGGCTCATCATGTTTGCAAGCCTCGTTTTATTATTATGTAACATTCGATTTTGAGGTTATGTGTATTGAGGGAAATATGATGGTGCTGTGTTGACTCTGTCGATAATGATGGGTGTCTGCTTTTAGATCCTTTGTCGGTGAGTCCGCAGAAGGCCTTGGAGACGATCGGCGCGAGTTTGCAGAAGCAGTATGAACGCTGGCAGCCTCGAGCCCGATACAAGCAGAGTCTCGACCCTACCGTTGAGGAGGTCAAGAAATTATGTACGTCATTGCGTAGAAATGCTAAAGAAGAACGCGTACTCTTTCACTACAATGGACATGGAGTGCCCAAGCCCACGAGCAACGGAGAAATTTGGGTTTTTAATCGAACTTACACCCAATACATTCCTCTCTCTGTATATGATCTGCAAACGTGGATGGGCGCGCCTAGTATCTATGTCTATGATTGCTCGAATGCTGGTATCATCGTCGAATCGTTTCAGCAGTTTGCCGAGCAACATGAGCGAGAGTATGAGATCGAGAAGCAAACAGTCCAGCAGAATCGAGCTGCTGGAGCTGCTGAAGTCACGATGCCTTCGTATAAAAATTGTATCCAACTGGCTGCCTGTGCTGCTAATCAAATATTGCCGATGAATCCTGATCTGCCCGCTGATATATTCACGGTGTGTTTGACGACGCCGATTAAAATTGCCTTACGGTGGTTCGTTATGCAGAATACATCCAAGCTGGTGCCTAAGATATCCCTGGACCTCATAGATAAGTAAATAAAAAAATGTAAAGCTATAGGCACAAATGTATTTTTGCGATCAATTATTTATTATTACGATTCTCTTGATTTTTAGAATTCCTGGGCTGCTAACAGACAGACGTACAATGCTGGGTGAACTCAATTGGATATTCACAGCTATTACCGACACTATTGCGTGGAATATATTGCCGCGAGATCTATTCCAAAGATTATTTAGACAAGATCTCCTAGTGGCTAGTTTATTTAGGAATTTTTTACTTGCCGAGAGGATACTTCGATCGTATGACTGTACACCAGTCTCCTGTCCAAAACTACCGCCAACATATCAACATCCAATGTGGCAAGCCTGGGATTTAGCCCTGGATCTTTGTCTGTCTCAACTTCCGTCGATTCTCGAGTCTGAGGATCAATTTCAACATTCCCCATTCTTCGAGGAACAACTAACAGCCTTTCAAGTGTGGCTGACACTTGGCTCTAAGAATCGTAATCCACCAGAACAACTACCAATTGTTTTGCAAGTACTCTTGAGTCAGGTTCATCGACTTCGTGCTCTCGAGCTTCTGGGACGGTTTCTCGACCTCGGACCGTGGGCTGTCAACCTAGCATTGAGCGTGGGGATTTTCCCGTACGTTCTGAAACTGTTGCAGAGTAATGCGCGTGAATTGAGACCTCTGTTGGTTTTCATTTGGGCAAAGATCCTCGCAGTGGATAGCACGTGTCAGGCAGATTTGGTCCGGGACAATGGACATAAATATTTCCTGTCGGTTCTTCAAGACGTTTCTATGGCAAGTGAACACAGGACTCTAGCGACGTTTGTGTTAGCCAGTATCGTCAACAATTATCCTATAGGCCAGCAGGCAGCTCTACTTGGCAGCTTATTATCAATTTGCTTGGAACAATTAAATGATCCTAATCCTCTGCTGCGTCAGTGGCTCTGTCTGTGTTTGGGGCGACTATGGCACAATTACGACAAAGCACGGTGGTGTGGAGTTCGCGATATTGCTCACGAGAAGCTCGCAAACTTACTTCGGGACCCTGTGCCCGAAGTACGCACTGCCAGTGTCTACGCGCTTGGAACGTTCATCAACAGCGTAACAAAGCGTAGCGAACACGCAAACAATATCGATCAGATCATTGCCATGACCCTCATCAATACTGTCACGCATGACATGTCTCCCTTGGTCAGGAAGGAACTCGTTGTGGCTCTCCAGTGGATGGTTTTACACTTTGAAAATTCCTTCGTCACCCTCGCTCTGGCAGAAGAAAATTCTCGGAGGGATCTTGTTGTCGAGACCTTTTCGCCATTCAGTGGAATGCGAAGAATTGGATCGAGGGACAGGCTTAAGATTCTACCGTCGAACAATAGCCATGCTTCAGACCCAAGTGACACTCTCAATCCCGACAGGATCAAAAGAGTCTCGTCGTCGTCGTCTATCAGCAGTTTAGGTATTTATTTATTTATTTAGAAAACAAATAAAAGTAAGAATCTAGATCAAATGAATTCTTTCTTTTTCTTGCTTCGCTCTGGGCACTAGGAAATAATTGGGAATTCGTAAGGAAGCCTTGCGAGTCTCTCGGTAATGTCAAGTAAAAAAAAAAAACAACAACAAAAATATTTAATTACGTTTCTAAATGATTTTCTTCCCATTTCAGGTCATAGCTCGTTAGGAAATCTGCCTAGTTTATCCTACGGCAGTGTCTACATGAAACTATGGCACGGATTGTGCGCCCTGGACAACGATCCCCATCCAGGCGTAGCTGGAATGTCACAGAAAGTCACCAGTCACATACGCAACCAAGTGAAGGAGTCGTCCATGCCCAAAGAAGTTGCAGAAACGAAAATAGCGTCATCACTTTCCCTACCACCCTCGCCATCAAACAGGACAAGTTATCTGAGCAAGGGCGAGTCTCCACCGACGACTAACTCTGCGTCAGATCTACTAAGATCCTCAAGAATCCCTTCTTACCCCAATCGTACGAGAAAGCCGATTCCGAACACGATATCAGAGGAGGCTGATGATGCAGCTGGGGCGAAGAGTCCCCTGACGAGCTCGCAGTTCGTCGAGTGGAGTTGTGCACAATTTGCTCAGCCAGTGAGTTTCGACAGTGAGACAGAGTCAACCAGTGACATGGAAAGTCGAGCCCACTACGAACGAGAATGGAGATATCTACGCAATAAACGACTGAGACGAGATGCCAGAGAAGAGCAACCGCGAGCACACACCTCAAGGATTGAATCTCAGGTCTTTCACAGTCGTTGTCCACAGCAGCCTGACGTCGTTGTCTTTCATCCATTCGATCCACACTTGGCTGTGGCTTCGAAAGATAGCTTTGGCATTTGGGATTGGCATACTGGAACTAAATTGACTTATCATTCGATTCGTGGCAGCAAGACCACGACTAGAGTTACTTCATTGGATTTTATCAACTCCCATGACGTTTCTCTGCTGATGACAGGGTCAGACGATGGTGCTGTGAGAGTTTGGAAGAACTACTGCAACATGATGGGACGTGAGCCAACGCTGTTGACCGCCTGGCAAGCTCTTGCCGACGTTCAGCCTGCTTCTAAAGCCTCTATGGCCTCTGCAGGTCTCGTTACCAGTTGGGAGCAGCGTTCGTTGACTCTAGCAGTCACTGGGGACGTCCGGATCGTCAGACTTTGGGATGCTGAGACGGAATTAAAGAAGCAGGATCTGCCCACTGGCGCAGATTGCTGCGCCACGTGCTTGGATACTGATGGAACAGGTTATTTTTATTCTCTTCTTTCTTTGTTGGTTTTCTGAGGATCGGGAGACGATAGCATTGGTATTCCGGATTTTTTTCAGGCTCAATGATGGCCCTTGGGTGTGGTGATGGTTCGGTGAGACTCTTCGATCGGCGACTACCGCCCGCCGAGGCGAGGATAATGACCTGGCGGGAGCACAATGCCTGGGTCCTTGGTGCGTACCTGCCAAAAGCAAACAGTGGCCACTCGGCTCGTTTGATCACTGGCTCATCCAGTGGGGATGTGAGGGTCTTCGATCTGAGGAAACATTCGTCAGTGAATGTTATTCAAACGACACAAGGGCTCACTGCTTTTGCTGTTCACTCGGTTGCAAATATTTTTGCATGGTAAGTTAAATAAATAAATAAAATAATAAGATAATAAACAAAAAATACATGAAGCAATAAGTAATTAATTCATAAATTACTAAACAATTGACATAAAATTTTTTTAATGATAAAAACGTGAATAAATGTATCAAGGAAATGCAGATATCTTAATTTTATTTCGATTTTTCTTTCAGTGGATCTATGAATCATAGCATCAGTGTCTATAATACAACAGCTGGACAGCTCTTGAACACAATAAAATTCCACGAGGGATTTATGGGTACGCGAATAGGTCCTGTGGGATGCCTGAATTTCCACCCACATCGTGTGATACTCGCTGCCGGCTGTATCGACAATTCCATCACTGCTTATGCCTCGGAGCCACGTAGGTGACTGTCGGAAATAGAATATCTTCATGGAGCACTCGTTCCATGATGCAGAAAATTGAGCAACAATCATCATTTCGCTCGAAATCGCTCTCTCATTTGCCTGATGAACTTATCGAGGGGAAGACAATGATTTTCAAGCATGACGCCACGTGATAAACGAGTTAGTAGAACTGCGAATTAAGCATGATGATGTACATAATTGATAAATATGTTTAAAAAAAATATTTGTAGACACTTTTAGGTGCTAAAAGTTCAATCAGAACGAAACAAACGTAATATGTAATTCTAATTGTACATAGTTGAGAAGCAGCATACAATTTTAGTATATATACACATATAGGCACCTATATCGCAGAAAAAAATTGTGCTTTTTGCAAATTGCCGCTGATGGCTCGCGCCCGCCTGAAATTCAATACACATTCGTTTCTTAGAATAAAGTAGGAGTCATGTGTCTCGCTTCCTTCTGCGTGCGACACAAGAATTTGTCACGGTGACTATTATACAGAAGGGCGCAAAAAAAAAAATACAACAGCACACCCAAGATGAGTGTAATGCCGACGGCAAGAAGATGATTCATCCGTCTTTGCGCCGCCCTTGTACATAATTGTCTAATTAAATTAGTTAATAAAAACTTTATCACATCGATCATCTCTCTATATCTGCTTATTAACATCTCATCGTCTACCTCGTGTCCAATAATAATAATAAGGAAAACATTCATTCATCAAGCGGGTCTTGTCGCTTTATTTAGTCTTCTCATTAGAGACTCGTGGGCCCATGCAATGACGCTTGACGACGCCTTGTCTAAACAAACTCTGCTCTCTTCGTAGCTAAGCGCTACTTAGAGATAATGATCCTGGAAGACGAAAGAGAAAGAAAAATAAAACATCTAGCCATTCTTTCATCCAACAAATTCGGCCAATTGAGCAGACATCGCGTGCGTATAATCACCGTCTGCCTCGCGCCCTTCATTCAATATTCAAATTTTTTTCTTTTTTTTTTTATGAATCATCTAAGGAAGACCTACAAGACCTCGTCGGGGATTATTCTCAAGTCGTTGAGAATTCATGATTAATAGAAATTCAAAAAAACACCGTTGGGCGAATAGGAAGAATTGCGCGCGAAAATTTGAAATATTCCGTTAGAGCTATATGAGAGTGTGATGATGATTAGAGCTTTTCCGATGGATGAGGTGGTGCGCAGCTGTCCCGATGACGATTATAAACGGCAAATAGGCTCGATGAAGGAGGAAAAACGACGCGCGGATGAATGGAGGGGATATTCAGCATTGCTATGCTGAATGCTGGCAGCGTATGTGGTCTATAGGGACGAGCAGAGCTCCCGTGCCGTCAGTTTGCCAGAGACGACGGTCTCGTTGGCGGTCAGCGTTGTGTTGAAGCACGGGAGGTGGATCTTTCAGGCCTCGAGTGAGTTTTCTTTTCAATCGTCAGTTCTCTTTTTACTACATTACACCTGACTCAGCTCTCAATTCCAATCATTAACACGTCCCATTTGTTTCGTAGGACTATCTATTTCTCCTCCATGTTTGATTCCTCCCCATCCATATGATTTCTATTGTATTTTCTAATCTATTTACCTGTCTGCCGTCACAGATTGAGCCATTGTCATCGTCATCGAGGCATCACACCCAAGGAAATCATGGACCGATCGTCAAGAACGTTATTGATAAAGATTACCATCGACTTTTCATGTGTTGCCATCAGTAAGTGTTCAAAAGTTATTGTCTAGGTTTGTCAGATTCGTTTATTAGGATAACTCAATTTTTTTTAAGAACTAATGATCGTTTTTATCAGATTTTCTACTTTGCTGACGTATTTTATGATTCATGTTTAGGTTATCTTGCTTCAGGTGGGGACTAATTTGATGACACAATCGATAATGTGGCTGATCTTATATATTTATATGTGTCTATTTATTCTTTCAGCAATTTATTGAACGCTTAATAGTCTTCAATGGATCGTTTTTCATGATCACTTGAGCTCGACGATTCTTCCGGGTGCTCTGATCATCATCGTCCCTCCGATATGCCTCATCCTTGTGCTTCGTTATGATGGTTGGATGCGAACGAATTAATAAAATCCGCGAGGGAGAAGAGAACTTTTTGCATGGGCAAAAATTGTCCCTTTTATTCAGAAGCATTTGGCTGTTTTTTTTATTTTTTTTTAATTTTTATTTTCTATGGGTGAATGAGTACGTTAATTGAAGATCAGATTCACCGACAAAGGCTCTTGCCCGAGTGATAATAATTGAATCTTTTTGGAGAGTAAAGAATGACCGGGAGTCATGGAATAATAGCCCCGGCTTATTCAAACTTCGTTAGGTTCGAGATGGAGAGAACCGGTCCTACTACACGCGTATATCCTCCTCAAATACCTACGAAAAAACCGGTATTGTGTACCGGGTTACCTTTGCTTTATCTCCCTTTTCCAATCTTTGACAAGGACTAACGTGGAGGAAAAAAAGAAAACGTTTTTTCTGTATTGATTTAACTAATTATTGTCAGTAATTGATTCTTGAATGTTTACAGTTGGCTTCACGGTGTTGCTGCTCTATTTCTTTGCTCAACCCTATCGTCGAGGATTCTTCTGCAACGATGAGTCCCTCGCTCATCCATTCCATGAGTCCACTGTGACGAATTGGATGCTTTACATAATAGGAATTTTTCTTCCTATATATGTGGTGAGTAATAAAGCAATATAATTTATCCGGCCTTTTCCCGACGATTGTAGGAAGCACTTGGTGGTCAAGATTTCCTGGTTAAATCGTTTTCATGGTCTTATTTCTACGCGGATGTTCTAATGAACATTATTTATGACGTGAGGGGGAAGAAAAAAGAAGAGGAATAAACGGCGCCGTCGTGGCCAAGACAAAGGATCCAGAGTTGAGATTCCCTCGGAGAGATAGAGTGTCGTAAAGAGCGATAGGGTGAAACATTGACGAGACACTATAAGTACTACGTTTGTGGGCGTACGTGAAAGGGGGGATCTTTAAACAGCAAATTTTGAGATGTAGCCGCGATTGAACCATTAAATTGCAAATAATTTCCACGATATGCCGCGATACAATATTTAAGTACAATTGTTAAGTAAAATTAAGTAAGTAAGATTTTGTTTGTTTATAGTTGAGAAGACGATAATGATAACACTGAAGAAGTGAATGAAATATGAATGCATACGACGCAAATATGTGTGCGTTCATACGATGATGACGCTTATCAGAAATACGCATATATGACTTAGTTACAAAGAATCATCCTTCTCAGATAAATTAGTTAAGGAAACGACTAATTTTTATTATCACGGAACGCGCCGCGTTTGTCGGTAAATGTATAGTAATCGCGCCGGTAATTATCTTTTAAATGATAACGAAAAAAATAAATAAAAAAGAAAAAAAAAGGTGCAGGTGATTTTTTTCGACAGGTGTTGCCTCACGACTAGTTCTTCCACATTCCAGTAGATAATAGTCTTGAATTCTTGTCTTCCAACTGATTTTCTATTCATGTTTCAGATGCTCATGGGCGAATATTTTTTTGCGAAAAATTCAAATGGCCAATCGGCAGTAATGCTCTTTGGGCGTGTCATTCCCCCCTGGGTTATACTGGCCTACCACAAGGTAAGGAAAAGTCGGTCAACCGCAGTAAAATGATATACCTGATGTTGTCATAATAACAAGAGTAATAAAAATATCGCTGTGGTTGACTACTTCCAGATAGGATCATTTTGCTTTGGAGCAGCAACAAACGTTCTGACGACTGATGTTGCAAAGTACACAATTGGACGATTGCGTCCACACTTTCTGCAACTTTGTCAACCAGATATCGACTGCAGTCTGCCCGAAAATCAGCATGTTTACTTTGAGAATTTTACGTGTAAAGCAGACGTATCAAAGGAAGTGAGGTATAAAGAACAAAGCACGTTAACGACTCCGACATATCACGATTAATGGCTTGCTTGAGTGTTGCCAATGGTCCCCCGTATGGGGTATTCTGGCGAAACGCGTGTGTAGATTACATAAGACAATTGCCAATTGCGTGTATCAAGGCCACACAAAAGATAATCAAGTGAGAATAGATGCTGAGATTTCGTACCACAATTAATGAGGTCAATGCTTATATTATTTATTAAATATTCAAAATACGTTATCAAGCCGCTGAATTTGTGTTAAATATTCGTGGTGATTGATTAGAATAATTGAGGCGCGATTAAGGGACAATAGTCTGTCTTCTCTGTAAAATTTACATAGGACAGAGAATTCATTCAGAAACGTGAGTACAGTATTCTCTGAGTGAGGGCAAAAGCCATGTGACTTTGGCCGTCTCTTTTTTTTTCTTGCTCGCTTTTTAATGGTCCTGCGCGACTATCCGGATGAGAGAAGGGTCTGAAGGGGGAAAGACAAAAAAAAAACATTTTAGGTCGTCGGTATATACGCTTTTTCCAGCGCCTCCAATCTTCACTCTCTCGTCGACGTACGCTATCTTTAGATTTTGTAGAGAAAGTAAAAACTATCATATTGAAAGATTCAAGTGTGTCTAAAGTCTAGACACGAGAAAGCCACTTAGCCACAGTTGCATAAAAGCTCGCTAGAAGGTCTATTCATTTAAATTGATGAGTCGATGTATGTCTTTCAGATTGTCATTTCCGTCGGGCCACTCGTCCTTCTCCGCCTACGTCATGATCTACCTCATTGTAAGCATCAGCCTTTATTTTATTTTGTTTAACTATCTAAAACGACTTTTATTCAAATGAAATTCTAATTTTATAGCTATATCTGCAATTGAGAATGACTTGGAAGGGGAGCAGACTTTTAAGACACTTTCTCCAGGTAATTTGCTTTATAGCAGCGTGGTTCACAGCGATGTCGAGAGTTTCTAACTACAAACACCACTGGAGCGACGTCCTTGTGGGACTGCTCATTGGCACAGTTGTCTCTTTTATCACCGTAAGTGTATCGATCATTCATTGAACTAAGACATCGTGTCATGATGCTAGAAAAAAATTAATTTCTTTGTCATCGACTCGTGCAATTTTATTTTCAGGTTTTCGGAGTGGCAGATCTCTTCGAGGACCGGCGACGAGCTGCTGGCAGCACGGTAATAAGTGTCCTGGGAGTCAATGCCAACAAACACCGATCAACGGACTACGATGTGGAGACCGCGTTGCAGGTGAATAACGACAGTGCCGATCACGCCCGTTGATCTATAACGCCTTTGCTCTACGCTTGCCAAATCGATCAAAATATTGGGCCATTCAAGAAATACATTCGCAAAAATCGTTCTTTTTCGACCCCTTCACCGCCTTAAAAGCGAACGTATTTGTTGAATGGTCCTTATGACGTTGCTCTGGCTTTCGCCTAGACGCTGTATCCCCTCTCGAGTCCGGTCTCAGGGACATCACCCACAAGCCCGGCCAAGTGATGACGATGGAGAAGAGACTGTGGAGCGCTCCCTACTCTTTGATGTCGCCGGCCGATGGCATCGCCTCGACGACACTTGACTTTACAGCTTCTACTCATCGTTCATGTCGTGATCTTAAAGGAGCGCACAAATATTTAATTTATTTTTCGTCGCTTCAAGCTTTTATCCGCAATTCGTTTTTTATTATTTGCGCTTCGTCTCTTTGTCGATGTACAAATCAATATTTATTATTGTCGATTCGTTAATTAACCGTACTATTAACTCTTCATTTGGACATTCAGGTCTGTCATTTATTAATTGTACATAACATGTAATTTTATTGAACTTCTAAAATTTGGTCTATTGACTGGAGGTAGCGATTTATTTAATGTTTCTAATGATTAATTATCATTTCATTTCATTGTGTACTATATATATTATATTTATTTGATCAAAGAATAAGTATTATGTCTTTAATATCGGTATTAGATATGGATTTAAAGATATTTATTTGACTAGTTTATTGGTATTTTTATTGTAAATTTTTTAAATGTAGTTACACATAGAGATGTTGTGTAATAATGCCAACGTAAGAAGATCCTTAAAAAGGAGCAATAATTGTTGCGTGCTTTTAATACAAATGATGTATCCATTTTTTGATACTCGTATATACTGAATCTTTCATATGTATTGTGAGCCAAAATTTGTTAACTTTTTTAACAGTAATTTTTCTCTTTGAACTCCGACGCTTGTAAATTTTGGCTCGCAAATAATAATTTATATTTATAAGTCGGAAGGCCTTAAAATTTTATAAGAACCTCATGTAGAACGCGAACATCTGTGTATATTGTCAACAAAATCACAGTGAAAATTAAATTGTATATAAAGTCGAATTCTAAACTGATTCGAATAGTATTATCGTACATCTTTTTTAATCTCATCCTGTATGTAGCCTATAGTATTAGTAAATAATACAAAAAATAGACCGATCATATAATTTAACATGATTTTAGGGTGAAACACGTCCACTGAGGGGCTGTGATGAACAATCATATGGCGGAACACAATATACTGACTGATGAAAATAAATAATAAAGACCATCTAAATTCTATTTACAAATATATATATATCCAATCATTCCAATAAATTAATTTTTTCATGCTTTGATTTATTCCCCCGATAATTGCCCTTCATCAAACACGGAACGTTTCCCATCCCGTTTTTTAAATTTAAATTTAAATTTGTTTCGCGCTAAAATACTCTGCCGCCATCTTTCAGCATATATATCGAATTATGTTGAGGTTATGTTCGTTTTTTATTTTATTTACAAGAAATCTTGTGGGACAAAGTTTAAATAAATTAATTGTTGAATATTTCTAGGGGATTTTAACGGTTTTTTTAATACAAATTATTTGAGAAAATATTCGAAAATTTGATTGTTGTTTTTTGTGTGTTGGCGGACATTTGCACTACATAACCTAACCTAAAATCGATTGTACATAACATTCACACACACACAGACTTTATTTTGATCCATCGAAAATAATCGCAGTTGCTTTAGTAGAATTCACACAGCTGACTTCGAGTTAAAGTGCGTCGTAGTTGATAAGCAGACATTCGAGAGAGAATAATAACGAAATGAGCGTGACACCTAAATCATTCAAAGAAAAGCGATCTTTTGGTAAGAAAATAAATTGTTTTTAATATAATCTCTTAATGGTATAATAAAGGTATAATAAAGAATATTTTTACTCCCACGACTTATAATATATGTTAGCGTTCCTCTGTTTCTAGCTCTCGACATAGTCAATAATTTTTTTTTATGTCCTAAGTATGTAATTATTGCTGTTGTGTCATGAGAGAGTGCCTTTACTCTGTTATTCAATCGCTCCCTTTACTTCTTGTCATATATAAGTGACGATTAATTTATTTTTCTGGCTTAGTTTGGATTGAGAGTGTGTTATTTATTTGTGATTGTTTTATATTCCTAGCACAACGAGTAGCTGATGTGGAATTAATTCGCGAACGCCATCCAAACAAGATTCCTATAATTGTTGAACGCTACTACGGAGAGAGACAATTGCCATTGTTGGATAAATCGAAATTTTTAGTACCAGATCATTTAACTGTTGCAGAGCTAATCAAAATTATAAGGTATAAATCTTTTTTATTTTAATATGAGCAGTAAAAGATGATAAGTCGATGAAAATGTAAATTTTAATGAAATTTTTTTTACAAAATTTTTTATATCTCGGAAACTATAAAAGATAGAGCAAAATT
>JABSMT010051848.1:0-12895 GCA_018902335.1 Eumacrocentrus americanus
TTAATTTATTTAAAAAGAAATATTTTTTTTCAGGTGACATTATTTGGAGATGTCTTCTGGAGTCTGCGAAGGCAAACGAAACTTGATGGCACATCGTGCAGACGGTGAAAGCCGTGTGCTAAAACGTTAGCTCGTTTGCGTCGTATATTATTGCACAATTCGTGTCGTGAAATGGATGCGCCCGATTCGCGTTGTTGTATCCTCGTTGATTATTTAGGTAACTAATGCCATCAACTAATTATTTATTTATTTACGTATTTACTTCTCAAATTGTATTAAAACGATTTTTTTTGTTAAAAAAAAATTGTAAATAATTCAGTTTGATAAGTAAAGGAATTAATTCATTGGTGATAAAATGATTCATGATTTCATAATGATAATTAACGATTTCTCTGATGAATCGCTGTTGTGAAGGCAAACTAGTGAAAAAAATTGTGTAATGTTCCCCTTCTATATACATATATACATGTCCTCTTGAACTAAAATTCATGTATTCTAATCTTCAATTCTAATCAAAGCATGTTATCGGTTGTTCTTAGTATACTTGACACATCGTTTTATTCGATCGGCATATTGCACGACAAAATACACATCGAGTTAGATAGATGGGATAAAAAAAATATAAAACATCAAGTCTTATGTCGTAATTCGTTGAAGTTTCTCAATAAATAATGTATCGCCACTCCTTCGTGCTTTAATCCATAGCGTTGAAGTCCAGTCATCTGTCAAATTCCACCAGGATTATGAACGTTTCGTCGTGATTAATTAATCCCTTTTCTCAATCCAACAATATTATTCTACTCGCAACAAATCAGTTAAAATGACTTATTTCATATATATTCTATGTCCTTTTAAAATGATTTTAAATGGCGAGATAAAAAAGAAGTCGTTAATTCAATTGCGAAATGTCTTCAAGAATGTCACCAAAAATTTTTAAATCAATTCTGTTTTTTGCACAATAAGTTACAAGCACAGGCTTTACTTATTTTCCTTAATTTAATCGAATGCCTTGGACGACCTTGGACATCGAGTTTCTAGTATGAACAAGGACAGCAAGCCTCCCCCACCTTATCATCATCAATCGCTTTTAATCACTACTTTCTCTAAAAAAAAAAATTTTTTTTTAAAGAATAATGAAAAAAATCAGTATTGTGACCATAAATGCTTGTATTTATTCAAAACAAGATGATTGTGAATAGTAAAAAAATTACAGACATCGTAATGGAGAGTGAAAAACACAATTTTATAAAGCCAGATAAGCTTGTATCAACGTCAGAGAAAAAGTCCGAGCCTGTTGTTGCCCATCGGGTTTAGAAGTAATGACCGTAGTAGCCGTATCCGTGACCGATGAAGGGGTAGCCTGAAATGAGATTGCATTCCTTCAACAATCATTGAAGAGTCTCTGGTAATGAGTACACTAGCGAATCGCTCTTTTTTTATGCAGAAAAATTTTAATCATTGTTATTGAATGTTATAGATAAAAACGACAAACCATGGCCACCGTAATAGCCTCCGTAGCCACCGTAGAAGGGGTAGCGATAGCCGTAGCTATAAGGGTAGTGATAACCACCAGCCAGGCCATAACCACCAGCCAGGCCATAACCACCACCCAGGCCATAACCACCCAGATAACCAGGACGTGCCACGGTAAGACCCATCATCACGGCGAAAATTAAAACTGCGAGCTTGAAAAAAAAAAATTTATAGAGTAAAAACAATTAAATTCATTATTGGAGTGAGCTTTTATACATTAAAAAAAATTAAAATAACTTTTAGAATTAGTTTTAATACACTAAAAAAAATTAATCTAAATGACTCACAATCTTGGGGCAAGCCATACTGCTGATGGAGTCCTTTCAAGAGGAAAATATTTATTCCATACACAAGTAATCGTTGGAGTGTCCTTTTTCGCATCTGATCAAGTTCTTTTATGGTAGAAGCGCTTCCTCCCTAAGCCCCACTCTCACCTTACAATGTATATATATTTTTTCTCCTTCCATCACCACATATATGCAATGTAATGTCTCTAATAATAGTGTCCATTGTTAGTTACCTATCAGAGTTATGCGAATGAGCGCATTATGAAATACGTATAAGTGAGTAACTTGAAATAAGCAACTCCGCCCCATTCGTTTTTGCGTCGTTGATGATGCTCCTTGACATCCAAATTTCTTCCCAGCCATGTGAATCCACAAATGATAATCTTCGAAGTGCATATATGTGCAATGCAGCACATGTGTATGCATGGACATGGAGTCACTGGAGAAGCATGAAAGAGCACGTAGCACGCGAGACACGACCATGGATATTTATCGTACATATAGTAGTTGTGCAATTAATTGATATGTCATTAAAATTTTTGTAAATGGGTATAATTCTAATGATTTTTCTGTCTAGCAACTTCTTAATCTTTTGTCATTTTTTTTTGTTGCTCCATATGATAATTAATGTTTTTCTTAATCTTTTATTCAAGCTTCTGTGTCATCTTATGATTAAGAAATCATAATAGGAAAATTATACCTCGAAGAAATGTTATTATTTCTTGTATAACTACTTTTCTATAATGAAGAATAACGGTTTCTTTTTTTAATTCTGAAAATTTATTGATAAATACTACATCAGTTAATCTTATAATGGAATTGCATGAATGAAATGAAGACATTGTTTCCAATTGTAAAGAATAATCTTTCAATTTTTATTTATACACATACGGATAAATCAAAAACGAAGTACATATTAATTTTTTTTATACAACATTGCTTTTAGAACGATTGTCAACGACATTGGAGGCGATGGAGTGTTGCTTAAAGGCATCCGGTTGAACTCGAACATCTGGATAATCATTCAGGGGCGGAAAATACAATCTGTCGAATTGATTTCGTTCCTGGAGACTCCTAACATCAGCAGAAGCAGTCGAAGTCTTTTTATCATCAGCCTCTGGACGTTTTTTGAAGTCTCCAGATCGCCTGGAAGCCGATGTGACTGGTCCCGAGGTAGCACCAGTGTCTTTCTGGTTATTAAAATCAGCAGATGAAGCACCAGAAGGTCCAGGATCAACTGCATCACCTGGACGAGCCGGGAAGAACAGAGGGAAGTTGGGTCCTCTCTGCTGATTTCGATCGAAGCCATCAGCGTAAGGATTTTGGAATCTCTGGGATGGTAAAAAGTCAAAGGAGTTCTGAGCATAATTCTGAGGAAAGGAGGCCCCTGGGAATGACTGGAAAGGTTGGCCTTGATCATTATTAATCGAATTCTGATAATTAGTTCTCAAATCCTGACGATAATTATTCTGTATTAAAGCATTTCGTTCGTCTTGCTGACCAGCAAAATTGGGAAATCGATCAGCAACTCCTCCTGTCCTGAAGCCCTGGTCAAAGAAGCGACTGGACCCTGGAAATCTGCCATCGAATCCAAACCTTCCAAAGTCCTGGAACCTGTCGTAGTTCAGGGGAGAGTCTGGTGAGTTAAAAGGCCTGTTTACTCCATTGTAGATAGATTCTCGTCCACCAAATCTTCCTCCAGGCCCCTGAACTCCATTTTCGCTGCCTCTGGGCCCATCAAGAGGCGAACTGAAAGGTCGATAGATATCAGAATTGAAAGGATCTCTATCTGCAAATGGACCTCCATTTAATTGTCCGCCTGCACCCTGTAGTCCAGCACCGGGAAAGTCTCTGAAATTGTTTCTAAAGTCAAAAGGGAATTGATTCTCCAGCTGTATCTGTTGAGCTCGTTCAGAGTCTGGTCCTGATGCTGCTAATTTAGCCTCAGGCTTTGCCTTCTCCGTTGCTTGACGAGTTGTTGTCTTTGATGCTGCCGTTGCCCTGGGTCTTCTAGTCGTCGAGGATGTTAATTTCATCGTTTTAGGCTTTGCTGAAGTAGATCTTGAAGTCGTGGTTGAAAGTATAGAAGTTGATGGCTGGAGAACTAGTGGATCAATAGCTTTGTTCACAGCTGTACGGTTGGGATATAATTTTTGGATTTCGTGTAGTAATGTAGGTGACAAGACACTCCCGACGTTGGCTGTGAGGGTCGCTAAAAAATTCCTTGCTGAAATAAGACAAAGCAATTTTAATTTGTTCAATCATAGAGGATATTAGATTGATTGTAGAAATGCAATTTATTTACGGATAACTACTGCATTTTCTGCTGTATAAGCATGCTCCAGGACTCCCAGGCCAATCAGGGCACATACCACAATCTAGAAATACATAGAAAAAAATTTTAATAACTTCTTTTAGGTAAAGAGTTCATAATTACTCACAATAAAGTACAATAACATTGAGAAATTTTTTTTTACTGCTAAAAATGATTATTTATGCATCAAATCGTTTTGTAAATTAATTGAATCACTAATTTTGTTATAATTTGTTTATCGAGCTCTAAAAGAGGATGGTAAAACGTGTCGAGTACTTACATGAGCGGCGTGATACATGGTGCGTGCTTGTCGCATAGACTAAAGGGTTTGCATCGGTCTCACTGTCATTTATACTTTCCCTGATCTTTAAACGTTGTGCATTCACGACATTCCCAGCTATTCAGACTAATGCCACTTGACGTGGAAAATGTTCACGCACGACCGTGCGTCGTGTGCCAAATCAAAATTTACTTCACAACAATTCATTTGTCTTGTGCAATTTTTTTTATTAATTAGTATTCATTTAATTAATAACTAAATATACAAGTATAATAAATAATTGTATGTCCAGGCGGCTGCTTCATCGTCAGCATCAGGATTTAATAACCGATTTGGCTGAAGGTTCCAACGACTCCAGGTGCTACCACCCCAGGAAGCTTGTAGATTTGAACAGGTCCCCTTTGACGTGCTTCAATGCCTGCTGCACGTAAATTCGGAGTTACGATGATGGGTGAAGGCACTGATTGTTGATACTGTTGGACTTGGGGCTGATAAATTCCAGGATAATCAGCTTTCTGGAGTGCATTTTGGTATTTTGAAAGCATCCCGGATATACTGCCATAGGGAATGCCACCTAAAGATTAATCCATTCAAATAAAAAAAATGACTTCATCATTGGTTTATACAAACAAAATCATTAATGGAATATGCTAATGATTTTTTTTTGCTAGACCACAGCCGTAGGCCTTCAGGTTTTTGAAAAATGTAGGCAATAAATTGGATATTTTGGCAGAGATATATAAAGGTGAAGCCCACAAAAGTGAAAGGAGATCTAGAGATCTTGAAAAGAGATTGTAAAAGTCGTTGATGGCGCGCTCTTTGAATAAGATCCAAAGACTTCGACTCAATATGTTTATCTCCTGTTGGTTGTCTTATCAACAAAGGTGATACAACTAATGTTCTTTTGAATTTTCAGTCGATGAAGACGTAAAGAAGATATTTGAATTCAAAGACATTCAACCGTTGAATTGAATCATTTTCTTTTTATTGAATCATTTTTAGATTGAATGACTCACCGTATGCTAATCCAGGGACCATTTCGACTATTCCTGCGCTGTCTGGCAAGGCGGATGTAAAGGTCACCAGTGTTATAACACCAAAAAGAGCGAAGATCTATAAAAAAAATTGAAACTGGTCAGAAACATTTTTAGCATTGATTTAATAAGATAATAAAAAAGATGTTCTTTAGTAATTCAAATATCTTTTTTTTCAGCTACACTTGGATGAGCTACCTGAGAAGAAATCATGTCGAGAGCAAGAGTAACACACGACTAAAGAGTAAAACAAGTCCAGCAGTCGCCAACAAGAAGGAATTATATATAGTGTAGCAGTGTGGCTTTCCTGTTGTCCAATCCCAGTCGAGTGTTTCCTTTCGAGATCAAGTATCGTAGGTCGTGAGTACAATAATGCAAACGCTTCTCCATCAGCAGATATATCACTTGGAACACCTTAACCTTGGGAATAGGCTTTATTCTGCCTCTCACATCGCTGTCTTTGTGGACGATCAAGGTTCGCATCTATGCTCGACTCCTCATTCAATTGATTTTTTTAGCAGCAGAAATATAATCTGAAATTATGCTTAGCAATGCATAATAACTTACTTTAATTTCATTCATAGTTTTTATTTGAAATTAAACTATCTTCTCTGCTAACAAGGCAATAAACCCTTCGCTAGCTTTAACAATAACTCTCGTAATCATTTCAACGATGCAAAAGCGATTAGTTATTAGTGATTGTACTAAAATTAGGTCGAGGCTGTCTAGTTGACAGATTGTTGACTCCATACGATTGTATTCCAGTTCAAGGTCTCGGCTAGCACGCGACTTTTACCCATTCGCTGTTGAAAAGATAGATTTTTCAAGAAAAATGAAAAAAAAAGAAGTGTATGCTATTGCATTTTCTTTGTCTTTCGGTGATAAATCATTCATGAGTCCAGGAACGGTTATTTAATTAGGTGCCATTGAAGGCAAGGTAACAAGGAAATGTTTGTTTGATTATAATGATTTATATATACACATAGATAAAATAGGTTTACGGCATAAGTAATTTCTGAGAACCCAAACTTTCTAGTTGCTGACAATAATGATGTAGTAGTTTTGCCTATAATCAGAGTGCCCTAATGTATTTAGCCTCCGATTTACTACTCTTCAAATTGTCCTTCCATTCTTCTCTATTCTCCCCTTCGACGTTGATCAAAGACACTTGATTCATCAGATTTCCTCGCCAGATAATGAATCTGAAAAAAATACAGATCACGTCATCATTCAATTTCCAGTGTATGGGAATTGATAATAGTATAAATCAGGATTACACTGGTTAATAATCGTAATTTTCTGAGATCCAGGAAACAGTCGAAATTACTTTTCTCGTTCCATGCTCACTCAACTGGACAGCGTCTCCTGGAGCTGGTAAACTTACATTTAGGCTTTGAACCTCTCTACTATTGCTACTTTCAGCATCTTTTGGAGTTTCTCTTCCACTCCTGTCAAATGCCATGATTTCAGAAGACTCCATAGAAGATTCTGTGTTGTTATTGGGTATAATGGAGATAAACATGCCCTTTACACCATCTTTATCAATTTCTTCAGTCCTGTAAATGTGCTCTGGAGTCTCCTTGGTCGTAATTGAGACCTTCTGCACCATTTCCTTCTTCATGGGAAGCTTTCCGTAATCAGGAGCGTGCTCTCCTTCGCCTGACTCATCTCCAGGGTACGACATCTTCGTTATTATCTCTTCCTTGGATACTTTGGATCGTCGTTCCACCTTTCTCGTCGCTGGAGTCGTTGATTTATCTGCAAAATTGTTGATAAATCTCCTACGATTTGTTCTAGGCGTTGTTGTGAATGTCAATGATGTCATTCTGGATCTGCGACGATTATTCATGTTAAATTCACCTCTCTGGGGCCTATCGTGTCTTTTTAGTAGTCTTGGAGGCTGCTCAAGTCTTTTAACCAGCCTCGGGGTCGTTGGATTTGATGTTATTGCTGCAATTGTTGGTTTAGAATCCACCAAAGTCGTTGGTGTACTTCTTGTTCTTGATCTGACAGTGTAAACTGGAGCTGAAGACGTTGTTTGAGTCGTTGGAGTGGTCGATTCACTTCTCGAGGTCGAGAACGTCGCTGAAGTCGCTGGGATTTGCTCTGCAAACTTAGTAGTCACATCATTTACCACATCTCTATTATTGTTTATAGTTTTTTTCTTTAGCTTTTTCTCTGTGAAGTACATGGTAGGCTTTATGTATCGACTACTGAACTTGATGGGTCGAACTTGTGAGCTAAAGCCGAAATTGTCGAAGGAATCTCCAGGCCAATAGTAACTGGTGACTTTACTCATGCCAAAATCCCTTGAAGGTATATCGTATCGTTCCCAGGGATAAAGTTTTCTGAATTTAGTCATTGTCCCTGATTTATATGGCTCTTCGTCATCATCTCTATCCCTAAATCGTCTTTGTTGCTGTGCAAGACGTTCTCGCCTCTCCCAGGGAAATTCATGCGTCCCACTGATCTTCTCATATCGCTTAGACTCCTCTGAAGCATCCTCGTCGTCCATGTGCCAAGGGAAGACGTACTTGGATGGCGTTCTGTCTTCCTCAGAGTCATCAAATCCACCATGACTGCTTCCTCCGTATTTCCATGGTTTCTCAGACGTTACAGAGCTGAAAGGAGGATGATAGAAGGCAGGTTTATGGACCCTTGGCCCCAGGCTCGAGTACTTTGGATCGTCATAGCTCTCAAATGGTGAAAAAGGTCGAGAAACAAATCTATGAAATTCTTTCTCACCATCAGGCTCTTCAGTCACATTTTTATCTTCTTCTTCATATGCTCCTGACTCTCCTGATGACTCTTCATCGTCATTTGTCTCGCTGGATTCATCAGAAGAACCTTTAGAATAGGATTGTGAAGGTTTTTCCATTTGTTCCTCTTCGTCTTCTTCCTCATCAGCTTCTGCTTGATAAGTTCCTTTATCGTTTTCTTCTTCTTCATCCTCTTCGTCCTCGTCTTCCTCGTCATCTTTGGACTCTCTAGCACGATAGGACGATCGTGGAGACTCTTCAGTCTTGTCATGATCGTCTTTCTGATCTTCTTCAGCTTCATAATGGTCTGGAGAATCATCTTCTTCATATTTATCAGCATTAAGGACAATTGGTGCTTCAGTTTGCTCCTCCTGGATGTTCTCATGAACGTTGTATTGATGCTTCTCCTGCTTTGGCTCCTCGTTATGCTGTTCAGTTTCTTCGACCTCATCGTCTTCCCGCGGCTCATCACCTGAGTCTTGATTTTTTTCAGAATACCCAATTCTATAAATGTCGTCGTCAAGTTTCCGAATTGGTGTGTATCGAGGCTCGTTTCTCCTTATGTCAAATTCAGTCGCCGCTGTGCTTTGGATGGGAAAGTCTCCAAACCTGACGTTTCCTCGTGGCTTCGAATGTCTCACCAAGTCCCTGATAGTATAGACCACTTTCTCTGAAGCCTGCGAACTCGTTTCTGGTGTTGCTGTGCTCGTCGGTCGCCTCATTCGTCTTTTCAAGGTTCCATTCGACGTAGAAATCGTTCTGGACTCATCAGGGAATAGATCTAGTTCTGAGGAGTCAATACTTCTTTTGTGAACTCTCACAGTCTTGAAGTATCCAACGATTCGACCTGAATTGGAGCCTTCTGTCCTGGGTCTGGTTCGGTAACTCACTCTGCTGGTTCTGTAAGGCACGAGGTTGTATCTCCAGGCAACCTGAGGAGCCGTGAGTACTGGGACTGACGTTCCAGGGGGTTTAGAAGTCATGTGACCAGCCTGATCATTTGTCTCTCGACTTCTTGAAGAATTAACCAGGTAATTTGGATTGGTGTTTAAGTTTTTGAGCTTTGGAGACGTCATAGAGGGTCTAGATATCGGTGGGAGGAATTGATACATGTTAGCCATGTTTTTTATCGTCCCCATAACGTCCTCGTACACCTGCTTCTCGTATGGAGGGTCTGGAGAAGCTGTAGTAGTGCGTTGTCTAGGTCGATATCGTTTTGCATGATTATTCCACACTTTTGTACGCTTTTGCTCTTTAATTTTCTGCTCGTCAGTGATCTGGTTCTGCCTGCTGCTACTCGAACGCAGGTCGATTACTTCTGGCCTCCTGGAGACTCTCCTGATCACGTTTGCTTCAGGGTTACCTGAGAAACTCGAGACTCTAGACTTTAGTTTGTGTATTTCGAACTCTTCGGGAACCACTGGTGGTGGTATCTGCTTCTCAGAGAATAAAGGATTGTCAAGGGGATTTTTATCGAAGTATTTGTCTCTCAAACACTCAAGTTTGTCGCCCAGACCACGAAGACGTGGCACATCCTTTTTCGGACCACGATCTGGCACTGGTTCCTCTTCTTCAGGCAGTACTTCAGACAAATCCGGATCGATGTCGTCACACTGCATGTATCTGTCTCGTGAATCGTAGAATTCTGTCCCTCCAAGAGTCTTCCTGGGCACCTGAAGAGGATTGACAACGTATTTAAGCGCAGAAGAAAGAGGTATTCGATTATTATTGTAAAAGGGATATTTTTTATTGTCCAATATCCCTGCTACTCTCTGTCTGTTTTCCAGGTCTTCATGGTCATCCTGGTAGTCTTTAATGACGCTTGAAAAATCAAATTCAGGCACCTGGATTCTAAATTTACCGTTTTCTTCATCGCCAGAAGACTCTGACCTATTTTCTTCAGAGTTATCCTCATCAGGAAACCGTGACTGGACTTCTTTATCAATGACTTCTTGAATAACTCTCGGGGCATCATTCAGTAGGTCTTCAGTACTTCTCCTTCGCCTTAAATTAATTGATTTTACCCTTGTCGCTTGGTGAATAAATTTTTTTACACTTCTCAACGGTACTTTCTCATCGTCGAGTCTCTTGTCAATAGATAAAAGCTTTTTTATATTTCCAGTGCTCGTTCCATCAAGGCGGAACACTGGCCGATAGTTCCTGAAGACCTCGGGCCACAGATCGTGCTGCGGTCGGGCGTTCCCATTTCTCCTTTGATACTGGGCGTATTGGCTTCGACTAACTGGCGACGGTGGGAGCATCTTGATGAGGCGCACGAGTCTTTGCTGAAAGCCCTGATCAGTCATTGTCGGTGGACGATGACGTTGCTGATGTTGATGATAACGGTAAAGCGATGAAGACGAGGAAGAAGGACCCACTGAAATATCTGAATTAGTTTCTTGCGTCGATCCACTTTCCTGCGTCACGCTTGGCTTGATGAGACTGCTGTAGGTATTGGGCAAAAAATCAGCGTACGTGACCTGACCTAATGGCTGCACTAATGGAGGTTGTATCCCGGTGAAATTCCCGCCAGCCAAATTGTTTATTTCTTCCGGCTTCAAGCTATCAGTCAGGTGATTCAGACGCCTGTAATTTGATCTAGAAGGTGATTTATTAGGGCGAGAATCATTGCAGGACTTGACTGCAGGAGCTCTTATAATAATTGTGTGGGGCCTGTTCCAGTTCTTATCTTCTGTTTGCTCTTCACTCTCGGTCGTTACTGCTGTCTCTCCGGTGGTAGAAGCTGTTGGCTCGTTAATTTCTGGTTCTTCATGCCCCGGGGAAGATTCTAGGTACGTTTGCTCGACCCCTCTACGCTTCCAGGTCTCGTAGATCTTCGACAGAGATGGGTAATGATCCTCTGTGCCTTCTAGAGAGTTAAAAGATTCTTTCTTCAGTACTTCTGATGGATTCTGAAGTTCTGGAATTGGTGCAGTATCTTCTGACAATGATTCTGGTGCTGGTTTCATGGTCTTGTAGTAATTCCAGAAGACTTTTCCATAGTCAGTCGTTGCTGAGGGATCTTCTGAGGAAGAAAGCTGCTTTAGGGTTGATGCGACGTTAAATCCTGGCAAAATCGTTGGATAAAGAGATTCTTCAAGACTAATGAAAGTTGGTAGAACTTTCTCAGGTTCTCCAGTTGTCGTTACGTACTCAGGACTGCTTCTAGATGTTTCTGCAGACTGCGGAGAGTCACGGATTGTGTCCTCGTGATCATAATCACGCCTGGAAGCTTCATCCTGGCCATTGTCGTAGTCAGAATCGTCCACTAAGTCACGTAAATTATCTGGAACCTCCGTCTCCGCACCTTCAGCAGCTTCTGCATCCTCTTTCTTTAAATCCTCTTCCAACTTTGCTATTTCGTTTTCAGTTACAAACTTCGGATCGACTCCCGACTCTTTCCAGGCAGTGCGAAAAGATTCTTTCGGGTGAGTTCCCTTCTTTTTTTTCTTACCGACGTTCTCAGATGCTTCAGACTCCTGTTCGTAGCTCTCATTGAAGTCCGCGTCCCTCTCGTGCCCCCCATGATCATAAGCAGCGTCCTCATATCCCTCTTCAGTGTAAACCGTATTCACTTTCCTCTTTGAAACGACTTCCTTCAGTCTACCAGCATTTTCCTTTTCGTCGTCAGTTTTAGCTTCGTTTAGAGCTTCTTCTCTCGGCACCCTCTTCACTGTGTCTGTCTGGCGAACCTGGGCGTACAATCGCATTGGAACGAAGTCCAGAGGGACGTTTTTGTCTGGTGGAGGCTTTGCCCACTCGCCAGGACCAACATATTTCGGCTTCGTCGATGGCTCTGGTGGATCCTCATGCTCTGAGTACGGAATCACATGGTTTGGTGGTGCATTTTTCAGCTCATCAGAGTCATCAGACACTTTATCAGTCACGATTAAGTCCACCCGGTGATTAACAATCAGGTAAAACAACAAACAACGTATCATCATTTTTCTTGGACACTTTATCTATAATAGTCACTGCATTTTTTCCGTGAATACTTGATAATGTTAATTTTTTAGGCCCTGGGTTATTGAAACATGGACACTATTCCCTTGAGAGTTTCACAATGATCTGTGCTAGTCTCTTGTGTTTACCGTGGTGCCTGTTCCGTTACGAGGCGAAATCGCTTGTGGTTTCTAATCATCCTGGATCAAGTAACTGTCACGGACTAGTCACCGCGCGACAGCCACCGCCTAATTTATATTTCCAAGACAATGAAAAGAGAGATGTAAAAGAGTCTTGAAGAAGTGGAAGGGTAAGACAATTACTACGATTTATTTTATTTCAAGACCGAGAAGTAATCATCACAATGCGATTTTGAGTGTGATGAGCCAGAAAATATCTTCACCCATAACTGATGATAATTGACAAAGGTTTTTCTTCTTCTCCATCGCTAAATCGAAAGTTTGAGGAAGCGAAACTCATTGAAATTCTGTGGATGAATTCATTTTGCCAAAATAATAATAACATTAATATACCATGAAGTACATTTATCGAAGGCAAATTATTTGTTTCGATTGATCAAGCGTTGCAGAATGATCGTCTAACAGTTCTTCGAACTATCAAGAGAAGAAAGTCCATTAGGACACGCTTCGTGGATCAAAATGGAAAGATGTTTAGGACCATCATCGTCGTGCCTGTCTCCATTCTAATGGTAATTTTTTTATTATTATTATTATCTGCAATAAGAA